>JASDQU010010884.1:243936-257607 GCA_032191745.1 Picea mariana | reverse complement strand
GAGATTTACATGTGGCCTCATCAATTTTTCATTTCATGTCGTTGGGGAGGAAGTGCAAACTGCAACTAAATAGAACCATCATAAATAGATTCATGCTTTGTTGATCTCACTATGTAGCAATTCCCTATTGGGTCATCTTTGTCTTTAATTTTATTTTTTTTCTTATTATTTTTTAATAATTTTTTTGAATGAACTAGAATTGGAAAAAAATCTTATTTTTGAGGGGCAACTTGTGTTGTTTGGAAGCAATGGGAAAGATGGAGCTGACCTCCAACCGAGGGCTAGATGTTTCCAATTAACTAGTTTCTAGCCGTCCCTTTGACCACCAAATCCTTTGCAAATACCCTCTCTTTCCTTCTTGATACCTTGATTCTTAATCTCTTAGATGTTTGTGTCTTCTAAACACTATTGTATCCCTTGAAAACTCCCTTCTCTAAATTGGAGCCTCTTTAGCCTATTCCTCTTCCTTTACCAAATTTCTAAATAGTTTTCACGGGACAACAATGATTCTCTATCTTTAATTTTTACATTTTTTTTTTCTTTTTAACCTTCATCAAAATATTTCTATGTTCTATAAAAGTCTTTGCCCTAATCATTTACTTTTATTTTTTAAATCTAAAAACTATTTATCTCACTCGTGAGGCTTGAATTTTGAAGATGCTTCTATTCATTAGAGATCTTATAGTAGGAAGGGAGTTTTTCATAGTCAACAACTACTCCCATGGTATTGTTGTCTTTACTTGTGGTCCCCCTCTTCTTTGTGGTTTTTTATATGTTTATGACATGCTCTTACTACATTGACATATTCCTATGGTGATATTTTATTCCACATTAATTTAATTACTTCATTGTGTAATTGTGAGTAATCCCATATACATAATAATTGTGAAAAAAAGAGGTTTATGAATTATACCAAAGAGTTTTATATTTAAAAAACTAGCTTTAAGGTAAAAGTCCTTATGTACAAGCTATTATAACTACAATAATATATATCTATAATAAGATATTGTTCCATGTTAATAATTACTCTATTGATTTGAAAGTGACACTTTCAATTACACCTCCACACAAATGTTGTCAAATAAAAAGTTTTAATATTTTTTTTTCATATGCTAATTAATTTGATTATACATCCATAATAATTTGAAAGTATCTTTTTAATTTCACCTCTACACAAATGTTGTCAAATCAAAAGTTTCAATAATTTTCCTTTATATAGATTAATTTGATTATGCACCCATTTCATGAAAAGAAAGATAATGTCACCCAAACAAGCGCTGAATTAGATGCTTAAATTATAATGCATCCTGTCTCCAAAATCTCATAAAAATAAAGCTCATCGGATATTCTTTTCTTTTATATTGTTGGAGCTGCCTTTCTCTAAATACATGAAATGTTATACTTAAGTCCAAAAATGTTGGATTTATGGACTTCGTTTGTTTCACGTTTCTACCCATTAAAGTCGTAGTATCTCGATGTGCGAAATGGCGAAAACCTTCCTAATTTTAATCACCATTACTAAAATACTAAGTGGGGCTTATCATCTCTCAGTACCTCGTACCCTCGCTCTTGGGAGTTACGTGTTGAACGTTTCTCAAGCCTTTGACTTGCGAAGTTGTGTTAAAGTTACTCAGGTTAGTACAAAGAACAAATCACTTTAAACCCTAGTTAGTCACTATCGTGATTTCATGACTTGGCGATTGTTTCACCAAAGGGCAGGACCTTCGTAACCCCGATCCACGAATTCACGATTTTATTTAATTAAGCATGGATTAATTAAAAGGCTTAAGTCAAATAACTTTTAATCAATTAACTCGCACCATCGCGATTTTGGGTTTTTAAGGTTCAGTGGCTAGGAGCGAAAACACCCGATGTGGCGAACACCGAAAAGGGGATTAGCAAATAAGTGAACCAAATTGAAAGAACTAAACTAGATTAATTAGTGCCTTAAACAAACTTTAACACACGCGGTTTACGGATGAAGTCATGAATGATCCTGCATTTTTTAATGTTACGAATCGTCAAGCATTTATGGCATTTATTTGAATTGTAGTGAGGTGACGGATAGTAAGATCTCGTTTTTACTTATAAATCTTTCTATTAAGCGATTTGACCGTTCTGTTGGAAAGGACATCCACGAGCTTAAATGACCAAGATAGAGAGTTTTTCCTTCATTATTTTAGTTTTCATTCCTATTTGCGCGCAGAGCCATTTCACCAGGATAACTGTTGTTTGTGTTTTCAATTTTTTTGACAGGAGGTCCAGTTGCAGGCTTCTCTATCATGGCTCCACAAAAAGCGCCCAAGGTAGCTGTCGAGAGTTCAGGTTAGGGTTCAGACGTTGTTTCCGATACCTCACCCCGAAGTATTAATTCTGTCAAGACATGGTCATACGTTTCCAACATTCTGCAATTCGAGTAGGTAAACTGTTCAGATGATTCGAGTGACAATGAGAAGGATGACTTATCAACCAAATACAAAATCGTCGCTTAAGCAGAGATGCACAAAATAGCGGCGAGGCCCCAACTTTTTCCTTATTGTGATATGATCAGGTGGGCGCTGGACCATGTGGACATCCCGACCAAGATGATTATCAACGAACAGAAGGTAACGATTGGGACTTTCAGGCCAAAACATTTGTGGGCAATGTATAAATTGTCACCCACACCGAACTTTACTCACAATGCTGAATTTCTAGAAGGTTTCAAGAAGAAGGAGTGCAAGAAGTATGCAAAATATTTATCCGATCTGATCAAAGATTGGGTCTCACACCCCACGAAATTCAGGGTTGATACTCACAGGATCTATTCAATCTCTTCCTTGGAGCCACAATTCAAGTACATAGTGATGATTGCTTGCAGGTTGTATGTGAAGGAGGAAACTACCCATTTTTTCCTCCCATGGGTACTACTCATTCATACAGTTACCGAGGGTTTCTCTTTTGACTAGGCCAAACTGTTGTATGATAGTCTGATCAGTCGAATTACCGAATATCGAGCACAGAGGGAAAGTAAGAAAGAAACTTCGTTCTTCATGTTTGCTTACATCATGGATTCCATCTACTTCATGACACCCTTCCCACTAATGAACTGGAGCTAGGATCCATCTAATACAGAACCTATTCATGTCTACTACTCGAAGCTTTGGGAGGATAAAGCCAAAGAATTCATCTATGAGATATTCAACTACGTAATGGTGCCATTGCATGTCACCATCTTCGGCCAGCTGC
This sequence comes from Picea mariana, assembly GCA_032191745.1. NCBI lineage: Eukaryota > Viridiplantae > Streptophyta > Pinopsida > Pinales > Pinaceae > Picea > Picea mariana. The sequence continues at coordinate 254,379 of JASDQU010010884.1, read as the reverse complement.
CTCCCAAGATTTCGGATAGCATCACGACCAACCTAAGTAGCGTGGAAGATTGGTATATAGAGGCATAATTTTCATATATAAGGGTTTTCGGCACTCCTGTTCCTCCATATGCTCTACCACTATTCTTGCCATATAAGCTATTGTGTCGCGATATCGCCAGGTAGAATGTGCTCGGTAGAATAAGCAAAGAGCTCAAAGGAGTATAAAAAAAGGTATGGCCACCCTTTCCCATTCATATTGGTGCATATTCCTTGTTATATTTTGGCCATGCCAAAGCCGAGGCTACGGATTTAGAAGAAATGAAGCTGGTGGATATTGAGTTCAAGAAGCACGACCCTAGTAAGGTTGTGAGCAATCACCTAGCAAGTTGTGGCCTGAAGAGATATGAACACTAGGATTCCCCTGATGATGAAATATTCTGGGGTGTGAGGTCCATCTAAGGAAATCAGTAGTCTGATTGCTATTATCACATCCTTACAGTTCACAAAGGGGAATCCCGATGCAGGGTGGATTTTCAATGAAGAACTGACGCCCATTTTTGTAGAGGAGCTACCTCCTATCGAATTTTTCTTTGATAAAAATGGAAGGCTGTGGTGAGGAAAGAATTATATCAAAGAGAGGGCATAGTGGCTAAAAAATTTAAAATCATGATACATGGAAAGGCCATGAAAGAGGAAGAATTCACAGATGAGATAGCAGGAACACTAGGGGCTTATGCTACAGCCAATCAGTACTCAGTTGGAGCTTTGAAGGCCTAGTTGAAACGAAAGAACCTCTTGATCAGTAAGTTGGAAGATAAAGTGGCTACTGCTGAAGAAAATGCTAGGGATGAGGTGAGAAAAAGCCTCGAGCAAGCCCGAATAGTCGATCTGCAGGATATCGAGAAGCTTAGATCCGACCCTGAGTAGGTGCGCCAGTCGGTGCAAGTTAGCCAAACACAGGTAATCCAGTAGGGGAAACAAATTATAGAGTTACAATCGAAATTGGATGTTGCCGAGAATCGGGTTTTAGACATAAAAATGTTCAGATCCCAAGCTGCCGAAATCCGACAGAAGGTATTAACGGCTCAACAAGACTTGCTTGTAAAAGTGGGAACCATTCAAAACCACTTTCAGACGATAGATCAAGTGTTAGAAAATATTTATTTGAGAGAAAGAGAAGCTGGGGCAACTTGGGTTGCTTTCCAAGATGTTGTTATAGCTACGACGAAGATAGAGATGGTCGACAACTCCAAATTATCCATCGTAGAACAAACTAGAGGGAATATCTTACTAAAGGTCTGGGAGTAGAATATATCAGAAAGCAGTGGGAGAGCTAATGAGGTGATGAATTCTTGTGAGGAAACGTTCACCTTGATAAATAAAATTTTGTTAGACCTTGATAAGGAAGGCACTGCTGGGATGCTAGGAAAAATCAATATAGCTAAACACCTCCTAGACATCAAAGAAAACATGAAGAAAGAGCAAGTGGAGATATCCCAGATAAGCTAGGTTGATATGGTCCAAGTGGACAAATGGCTAGTACAACCAAGTTTACAATTATGCTCTATCATCACAGAAGACCGACAAGTAGGGAAAAGGTTGCCACAGTTGGCAAAGAGTTGTTACACCTTTGAGGCAAGCAACCAAGCAGATCCTTCCAGGTTGATAGCCCAGTTGGTGGAAAGGTGTGTCATTTGCATTGACCAGGCGAAGGGGCAAGTTTCTGGTGCTAAATAATGACAAATGTCAACCCGTTCTATATTTGGAGACAAAAGAGTAGAGAAAGGAAGGTGCTCTGCCCTTATGAGGGAAGAAAAAGGATGAGGAGATGAAACACTCCATTTTTTCATTTGTAATTGACAAGTTTCCAGAACGATCAGAATTATAAATGTTTAGAAGTTTGTTTAAATATACATTTAGGAAGAGATAGAAGTGGAGGCATTTTTTTCGGTGGTAGATTGTAATAGAGAAAGTTATTTTTAGCCAGGATCAATGCAAAGAGAATTGAAGACTCCATATTCTGTCAAGATTGAGTTATGTGTTTTCCTCTGTTATTTCATGCTTCATGTCATTTTTTACATATACGTCTTTGATGAATGTTTTAGCTGCAATTTAGTATAACTTCTACTGTGGCGATCAGGTTCTAGTTATCTAGTTATTTACATCTTTTCCTCTATATCGGATACTAGAAGGTACAAGACCTGTGAATTACTTAGATCTCTACATTATATGCTTTGATCAAGGTATTTCTTTCTTTTCTTCTCCTGCTATAGCATGGGATTCCTCTGAAATTGATGCCCCACATTGTTGACAACTCTATGTTTTCACACTTGGTTTCAATATTTTAACTCAGTTACGGAAAACGACCTTCAATTTTGTTAAACCCTTCGATTGGCTTCACTAAATTTTCCTCGTATAATCTAAAATTGAAATAAGCACTTTAAAACATCAACCCTCTTTTAAAGCTTTGTTCTCCCCATGACTGTACCCATCGTAAGACAACCCAACATCGAACCTGGCCTATCGGATCAAACCAACATCGCTTTGAATATTTTCGATACCATACTTAAGACTTCCATCACCCAGACAGAGCTCGAACGTTCATGGGCCGCTATTGAACGAGATATCATCATTCAAGAATATTTGGAAGTTAGACAAAGACAACTCAGAGATCGGCCATAGCTACATCCCCTGAAGTTGTTTCTTCCCCTTTTTCATTCACTTACTTTATATGCTTAGACTCTACACTTTATGGCCTTAAGTGTAGACTCTAGAACAACATCTTTCTGGCGCCGTTGCCAGGGACGGAGAATCGTAGTCACTTTCCCCTGAAAAAATGACATTTCCAAGTTTCATTTTTTGATAGTGAACAAAGAGAGAACACCTTGTTAAGTATAGACCTTCATCATTCACTTGGAGACTCCACTCTTAAGTAAGCTGGCATCATTTCAAAGGAACACCAGACAAAACCCAGATGCCAAATAGACAGTGCCAGTTTTTGACCCTGAAAAAATACTAAGACCAAGGGGTGTTTTTAAAAAAAACGTGGTTTCCTATCAACCCAAGTCTAATCAGTCTAAATATAAGACCTTTTTCAAACCTTCACCCTCGCGAGAACTTCCTCTCAGGAAGATATCAGACAGTGTTGTCGAAGCCGAGACCCTGAAGTCCGAGCAACTCCTACCCGAGATCAAGACCGAGACCTCTCCGACTACCTCTTACATTACAAGGGGTGGCATGCCTGCCTTAAAGCTCATCCCTATCGATATCCCATCGACCCTTAATATAAACCCCTCCGTCACTCAAGGCCTTGAAGAAGTTTCCACATACATGGATTCGACACCGGTGGGTTCTCCCATTTACATATCCTACAAGTCGAAGGAGCTGAGTCCACATATACCTTCTTCTCCTTTTTCAACTTTCACCTCCCCTGGTAAAAAGTTTCCCGAATTTTCCCCTTTCCACCCTGGGGAAGCCAGAGAGTCACTATACATCTTCTCCAACCTTCTTTATAATGCACTGATTTCCTCTCCTAGGTTATCCATGGCCACCGCTGGAGGAGGAGCAGGGGGAATAGAAGGTCAAGGCCAACAAACGCCTCCCATGGTTTTCACCAAAGTAGCCGCTAGATACGCCCCCTTGTTCCTTCCAGTACCTATCCATGATTTACTCGAAAACTATATGAAAAAATTACCCAAGTTCACAGGAGAAGGGGATCTAACTGCAGCCAAGCATATCAACTTTTTTGATCAATTCGCTAATATTCTAGGCCTTGAGCATGAGGATGTGTATTCCCGTTTGTTTGTCCAAACCTTTGAGGGACAGGTAAGAACTTGGTTTCAGAGCCTGCCCCCAGGTTCAATCATATCCTATGATGCGCTAGAAGATCTCTTTCTCAAACAATGGGGCGAAAGAAAGGATCATTTATACTATTTGACCGAGTTCGGGTCTTTAAAGAAAAAAGGATCTGAAACTGTTATGGAATTTATCCAAAGGTTTAACAATTTGTACAATAAGATCCCTGTTGAAGTTAAACCATCCCAACCCACAACCAAAGTAACTTTTGCAGGAGCCTTTGAAACCGATTTTTCTCTACTATTAAGAGAAAGGAGAGGGGACGACCTAACCCGAATGCAAGATGACACTATGTAAATTGAGTCAAACATGATGGCTTCGGGTAAATTAAAAATGAAAATTGAGACAGGAAACAGGGAAACTAGATGTCTTAGAGAACAAGCAGGTCCCTTTGGAGCTGGAAGATCCTCAGATGAAAAAATGGATGTCATGGACAGGATAATAAAATAACTATCAAACAAAATCTCGAGAATGGAGCTAGATCAATCCAAAGATGATCAATTCGTTAAGAGAGAATTCAGGAGAAATCCCAATCCTTAGTTTCAACCAAGACAAATTAAAAATGAAGACCAAAAGATCCAAGAACCTCTAAAAAATGAAAATTTTATTGGAGGAAATGATATGCAAGAGTTCAAAGACTTGGAAGAAGACATAAACAACTTAGGTGACGACTGTATACAACCTTACTTGATGAAAGAAGATTATGAGAAGTCCCTGAACACTGAACAATCATCGATTGAAGACAATAACCTAAAAGACGTTGATGATCCCGCTTATCAAGGAATGGCCGACACCATAATGGCCGAGCTCTAGCACAAATACAATCTGAGGCCCAGAAACAAACCTGTGTCGACTGCGCAACCCAAGAAAATTTTACCTAGAGGAGAAACATACGAGCCCGTCTAGAAAGAGACTGAGAGAAAAATAACATAGGGGTAGACCCGCAGAATACCAATGTAAAAGAGGCTGAAACCCAAGCGAGAAGAACTAAGGCAGCTGAAACGCGGACACCTGAAACCAGAAACAATGAAAATAAAACAATGCTACTAAATAAAATGGATAAGAAAGAGTCCGATGTTTCAACCAAGGAAACAAATAAAATTGCGGGAGTTTTTTGCCTAGAAAACGAGATAAAAAAGATTAAGATACCAATACCTTTGGTCGATTTGGCGAAGAATCCTGTGTACCAAAAACAAATAACCAAGATGATAAATTTTTCAAATCTAGAAAGTCAGTCCGATGTAATAAATCTGGAAGATGACAAGCCTAATATCACTTTTGGTCCACATTTTGAAGGTGCCAGAGATACTGTCACCCCCTTCTATATTACCCTGAAAGTGCATGATCGGTTGTTGCATAATTGCATGCTGGACTCTGGGGCCTCTCATAACGTAATGCCAAAATCTATTATGGATAGACTAGGCCTCGAAATCACCAGACCTTATGGAGATCTTTACTCATTCGATTCAAGGAGAGTTAAGTGCATGGACATGATCAAAGATTTAGTAGTCACCCTCGCCTAGATTCCGGTGAAAAATTTCCTAATGGATGTAGTTGTCGCTGATATACCCCCGAAGTATGGTTTACTATTATCTAGATCTTGGGGAACCAAGCTTGGGGGATCCCTTCAGCTGGATATAACCTACGCCATAATCCTTGTTTTTGGTGGACAGTTCACACGGTTATACAGTGAAACACGGTTGGCATATACGGTAAGTGATCCAAAAAATCCTAATAATTACCCTGTTTACATCACCAATCAAGACTTGGGAAATTGTATTCTGTCCTTTGACGATACTGAAGATAATTGTACAGAAGAAAGTGACATCGATGAAATCAAAACCGAAAAGACGGCTAAAAATGTGTACAACAATGGAACTTGGAAAATGTTCTTTGNATGGTGCTTCGTCGTGTGAAGGAGCAGGTGCAGGAGTTCTTTTTGTAGAACTTGAAAAATAATTCGTTGTTCCCTTCTCTTACATGCTACAGTGGGACGCAGACTGCACAAACAAAATTTGCGAATATGAAGCTCTAGTCTTGGGACTGGAAGCCGCCAAGAAGTTAAACATAAAGAACTTAGAGGTCTATGGAGATGCTGAACTGATTGTGAAGCAGGTAAATCAGCAATACCATGCCAAGCACTCGAGACTAAGGTCCTACAAAAATTACGCCTAGGATCTAATGGAAAATTTCTTTTCATCGGTAAAGGTTCATTTCATCCCACGAGCCAAAAACCAACAGGCTGATTCACTGGCCAAAGCAGCTTCGACTTTCGCACCCCCTACGAATTTCAAATTAAAATAACACATAGAGGTAAGGCACAGACCATCCATAACAAACAACATACAACATTGGCAGGTTTTTGAAGATGAAGAACAAATCAGAATTTTTTTGGAAATGGTGGCTGATTTCTTCAAAACCCACATTGACCAGGAAAACCAAAACGGTCATACCTGGATTATCCAGGAAGGGGAGGAACCTTAGGAGTTCCAAGAAAAAATTGCAGATCATCGCCTGCTAGTGTTAAAAAGTAATCAGATCCCTAAGGGCCTGATACCTATGGAAATGTTGTTTGATCAAAACGAGATGCCTCTGAAGTCCACCTTGCAGCCCCAACTAGAGGAGGTCGAAGACTGTGACGTGAGCACCACCAAAGAGCCTAGGATAGTGTAGTTATCAAAGTACCTTCCTCCTGAGATAAAAGGAAAGTATACGGACTTACTCGGGTGGTATAAAGATGCCTTTGCATGGTCTTACAATGAGCTCAGAACCTATGATACCTCTGTGATTGAGCACAAGATACCTTTGAAACCTAGTGTTAAACCCTTCAGACAGAAGCTCAGAAAAATCAACCCCATTTTACTACCTGTGGTCGAAAGAGAAGTGAAAAAGTTGTTAGACGCAAAAATAATTGTACCTCTCAGGTACTTTGATTGGGTGGCGAACTTAGTCCCGGTTAGGAAGAAAAGTGGGGATATCAGACTGTGCATAGACTTTAGAAATCTAAACAAGTCCTCTCTCAAAGATAACTATCCTTTACCAAAAATGGATCACGTTTTGGAAAAGGTAGTCGGGGCAAATAGGATGATCGATGATCAATGGGTTTTCTGGTTACAATCAAATTGCTGTCAATGAGCATGATAAAGAAAAAACAACTTTCACCACCCCTTGGGGCAAATTTATGTATGAAAAAATGCCTTTTGGTCTGATGAATGCAAGTGCTACCTTCCAGCATGCTATGGATATCACCTTCATCGGTGAAAGAGATAAATTCGTGGTTATCTACCTCGACGATATCACTGTCTTCTCTAAATCCGACGAATACCATCTGTTACACCTGAAGCAAACGTTTGAAAAATGCCAAAAATTTGGTTTGTCTTTAAACCCCAAGAAGTCTCACTTCGCGATGCAAGAAGGTAAACTCTTGGGCCACATTGTGTCTCGGGACGTAATTAAAATCGACCCTAAAAGGGTAGAATCTATAAACACCATAAATATTCCTAGAAATATAAAAGAAATTCAGTCATTTTTAGGAAAAATAATTTTTTTGAGAAGATTTGTCCCAAACTTTGCTGAAATCGTGAAATTGATCACAGATATGCTAAAGAAGAACAATGAAGTGAAATGGATGGAAGAGGCTAAAGCGTCATTTGCACGCATCAAGAAAGTTATCAGTGAAGCGCCTGTACTGGCAAGCCCTGATTACCTAAAGGATTTCCTGATTTTCTCATTCGCCTCCAAACACACAGTGGCGGAAGTACTTCTCCAGAAGAATGAAGAGGGTTTCGAGCAACCAATAGCCTTTTTTAGTAAAAGTATTAGAGATGCTGAACTGAGATACGATATAATAGAGAAACAAGCGTATGCTATGGTTAAGGCGTTGAAGGCTTTTAGAACTTACGTGCTACACTCCAAGGTAATTGCATACATTCCCACCATTTTTGTGAAGGATATATTGGTTCAGCCTAACAGTGATGGGAAACGGGGTCGGTGGCTCACTAAAATTCAAGAGTTCGACCTAGAGGTAAAACTGACAAAACTAGTAAAAGGACAAGGTCTGGCTAATCTCTTGGCGAAATCAAATTTCAGAGCACTTAGAATAAATAATCTGGAAGGATACGAAGGACATGGGGACGTAAATGAGCCCAATGACAAAATAGCTATATCCAGAATCGAAGAGAAGTTTGCCTTATCAGATTGGTATAAAGATATAGTGTCCTACCTACTGACCCTGAAATTCCCTAGCGATCTGTCTCCAGCTAAAGCCAAGACACTGAAGCTGCATGTGGTGAAGTACTATATATCCAAAAGTCAACTGTACTGGAAGGACCCCTTAGGCTTCCTACTGGTTTGTTTGGTAGAATCAAATACAGAGGGAGTCATAAACAAATTCCACGAAGGAGTGTGCGGAGGGCATCACACCTGGAGGGAAACAACTTATAAAATCCGGAGGGTAGGATATTATTGGCCTAAACTTTTCTCAGATGTCAACATCAAAGTCAGAGCCTGTAACCCTTTCCAGTTGTTCACAGGAAAACAAAATCTCCCAACGCTACCTCTAGTTCCTGTCAAAACCGAAGCCCCTTTTCAACAATAGGGGTTAGATTTTACAAGCGAAATCAACCCACATTCCAACGCTCAACACAAATGGATCCTCACTGCCATAGATTATTTCACCAAGTGGGTGGAGGCTATTCCGACTAGAAAGGTGACTGATTCAGTGGTGATAGATTTCTTGGAAGAGAGCATACTGTCCAGATTTGGCTGTCCCCGAAATAGTAGCGGATNTATAACATCGTATTGGGCCACTCCACAACATATTACCCTCAAGGTAATGGGTTAGCTGAATCATCAAATAAAAGTTTAATTACCATAATTAAGAAGGTTTTGAGAGAAAACAAAAGATCTTGGATGTACACTTAAAGTACGCTTTATGGGCAAATCGGATAGGTACGAAGAAATCCATTGGTACTTCTTCTCTCCAAATGGTATATGGGACTGATGTGGTATTACGTATAAATCTGGCGCTCCCTGTAATGAAGCTCTGGAAAGATGAGAAAGAAGAGCCAAACCACTTCACAAGAAGAATAAATCAGCTGATTGAGGTCCAACAACGAAGGACCGAGGTGGACGCAAGGATGCAGAAATACCAAGACAACATGAAAGCGTTGTTCGATCATAAAGCCAAAAACAGATATTTCCTCCCTGGAGATTTGGTTTTGAAATGGGATGCTAGGAGGGAAGATTCGGAAAAACATGGTAAATTTGATCATATCTGGTATGGACCGTTCAAAGTCTCAGCTTCTGAAGGGAAGAATTCATTTCTGTTAGATAATTTGGACAGTAAAACCCTCAGCACCCCTGTCAACGGGCGTTATTTAAAGCACTATATGCAATAAATGAGTTCCAAATCTCCATTGTATATACCGGTTTGTGTTTCCCTTTTTCTTTTTATAAACTTTTCGGTAAATTCACTTTCATCGTGAATAAAACAGGCTGTTGATTTCCTAGAAGTAGAGACATAAATTTTGACACACAAAATCCCATAAATCCTGAAGACCTGATACTCTTTGTGTTGTTTCATACAGGCCTCCGAATTACAGCCCAAACCACAAAAGGAGAAAGGGACGATCAGGTATCAGGAAATTGACCCACCTGAAACAGGTGACAAATATTTTTCTTTTATAGGAGAACGAAGTGGTAAGGCCAAGGTATGAATTGCCTAAGTATTTGGATTTCAAATGAACATCAATTAAAACATAGAAATGGTCTCACAAGTACGATGTATTCACCTGAGTCAGGATTGCATGATAACATCCGGGTTTTTGAGGTCCATAGCCTTCTCTCTTTCCCTTTTTCATCCTTGGTCCTCTCTCCTTAAGCTTTGACACCTGCCAATACCATCCATAGAGGAAAAGAGGTTCTTCTTCAATTTTGGAAATTGGCAAATGTCTTAGGAAGTAAGTTGGCCTTCACGACTCCTCGGTCCCCTGCTAAACAAATCCATGCGTAGGCGGATCTTAACTCTCTTAGGTATTTTAACAGGTTTCAAATGGTTAAGTCTTGCTCAAAATAAGACCCCTGAGAATGAATTCTCCCCTATTTTCTCGCAGACTAGGACGTTGTGAAGGTTAAGAGAAAATTGGTCTAGAGAAATCAAAGCAAGTTGAAAAGGCTCTGTAATGAGTATACACAAATATCACCCTTGGTATTTGTTTTTACGCCAATTGATTGCCCCCACTCCACTTTTCAAAAGTAAAGTATAAGACAGATGGTGAAAGGAAATTCATAATTGATTGCCCCCATATAGTCCAAAGAGATGATGAAAGGAAATTCATAAAATGATTTCCCTCATCTTAGCATTTAAATGCAATATTACAGTTTGGAGTGGTGAAAGAAAATTCAATAAAGGGAACCATATAACTTCATCGGGGTACTGAACAGGCTCGCTGGCAGTGAAGCAATATCTAAGATATTCTATAAGGTTGTCATACTTAAATTATACTACACTGTGGTAATCGACATTTTTGAAACCAGATCCACAAATCGATTTCATGCAGGTATCCCCGATTAAAAGCATGAAATTTACTTCTTTTTGATGCAAGCT
>JASDQU010010884.1:213690-227711 GCA_032191745.1 Picea mariana | reverse complement strand
CACAAGCTATACACCAACTTGGAAAAATGCTCCTTCGGAATGGACAGGGTCCATTACCTGGGCTACATCATTGATTAACATGGCATACATGTGGATCCAACCAAGATCCAAGTCATCCATGACTGACCAGCCCCAACAACACTCACTGAGCTTCGGAGCTTCTTGGGCCTTGCCAATTTCTACCGCAGGTTTGTGTTGGGTTTCTCCCATATTGCATGGGCCCTTATCCAAATAAACAGAGGTGGTGGTAAGGCAAAATTTGCATGGGGATGGTCCCAACAACAAGCGTTTGATGATTTGAAGCAGCGCTTGTGCTCAGCTGCAGTACTTTCACTACCATACCTACATCATCCTTTTGAGATCGAGATAGATGCTTCAGACTATGCTGTGGGCGCCGTTCTCACTTAGCACAACCACCCCATGGCCTATCATAGTGAGACACTTTTAGATACTGTCCGTAAGTACCCTACTTATGACAAAGAAATGTACTCCATTGTGCAAGCATGCCTCTAGTGGAGACATTACATTCTTGGGAAGGAGAAAGTCATCCACACTAATCATAAGCCACTGTAGTTCATACAGACATAGGGAAAATTGCAGAATGATCGCCATCAAAAGTGGTCCACATACTTGCAAAAATTCCACCTCAACATCAAGTATAAAATAGGAAGCGACAATCGCGTCGCTAATTGCCTCAGCAGACCACCAGTTGTGGCACTCACCACGGTGCTAGACTCTTGCGGCCATGAGACATCTGGATGGCCCCAACTCTATGAGACACACCCTAACTTTTCCACCACCTACCAAATGTTGTGTGGAAACACAGTTGTCAATAATTTCCATCTTTAGGATGGGTTGTTGTGTCGTCTGGGCCATGTCTGTGTTCCATCAAGTGAGCGAGCGAAGCTAATCTGGGAAGCCCACTACAGTCGGGTGGCAGGACACTTCGCCGTTGAAAAGATAGTGGTGATGCTACAGAAACAATTTTACTGGTCTAAACTTTGACAGGAGGTCAGCAAGTATATTAGGTCCTGCATTGCCTGCTCTATTGCCAAACCGACCACTAAGAAATAGGGCCTGTACACCCCTCTTCCTACTCTTGAAAGTCCATGGGAATCCATCTCAATGGACTACATGTTGGGCCTCCCATCCACCAAGCGGGGAAACGAATGTGTTTTTGTGGTTGTTGATCGCTTTTCTAAGATGTCGATTCTGGTTGCCTGCAAGAAGAGCATCACAGTAGAGGCCACTGCCAAGATCTTCTTTGAACGAGTCTGGGTACATTTTGGAATCCCACAAACCATTGTCTCATATTGGGATAGTCGATTTCTCAGCACATTCTGGTCGAGCCTCTGGTCACTGCTGGACACCAAGCTCACCAAATCCACGGCCTTCCACCCCCAGACAGATGGACAAAATGAGGTTGTAAATCGAATGATTGTGCATATCCTTCGCATGTATAATTCAAAGCACCCTCGCACATGGGATGAGAGCCTTCCCTATGTCCAACATAGCTACAACCGAGCCCTACATAGCTCAACCGGCCACAACCCCTTTCAAGTGGGGTTGGGATTCCAACCATTGGGACCCATAGATGTTGCACTTCCCCTTGCGGTCACCTCGACCGACTCATCTCCTGCTCCAACTAAATCTGACAAAGCCACCTGTTTCATTGAGCAGATCCAGCACATCCATCAACAGGTTCAGGATATCCTACAAAATTCCAATGACAAGTACAAACAACGCCATGGTCAACATCGGGTGCCGCATAAGTTTCAGGTGGGCGACAAAATTTGGTTGCATTTGCAAAAAGAACGCCTTACAGGACCCTATTGGAAGCTTTGCCCGCTCTGTTATGGGTCGTACATTATCACCAAGGATGTGGGGGATAATTCTTTTGAGCTCAATATTCCTCCTTTCCTTGGTCTTCACCCAGTGTTCAACGTGGATCTCCTTCGCCCTTATTTCCCACCATTATTGGACACCTCAGAAGTAGTAGAACAACTGACACCAACAAAGCTCAACCCTGATTGCCTACAATAGACATCCAATGATCATATTGTGGATAGACAGATCAAGGACACTCAACAACAAAGGATCCAGCTTTATCGAGTCGTCAAAGCAGGGCAACTCTTGCACCAAGGCAAGTGGCTCACCCGGGGCCAAATTCAGCAGAAATTTCCTCATCTGATGGGGGACCTCAACGCAATGGAGACCATTGATTCCTAAGGAGGGAGGATTGATCCAGATGGATATTGGTGGCCACCCACCTTTTCCAACTGGCTCAAAACAGTTTTCTGACAATTTTGGCAATTTACTATTTTTAGCAGTTTTAACTTCCGAGGCCATTTTGAGGGCCTAAATGAAGGTTTTTCATGATGGAGTTCCTCAATGATAGATAAATACATAATTGAGCCCCCAAAATTAATCTCCTCGATGATACCTTTCCAACGGGCTATCACACGCCTAAAACGGAGATCGTATGCAAAAGTTATGACCCTGAGAAGTTGATGTACTAACTTACCCAAACAGAGCCCACATGACTTTTGGCACTTCATCTCCTAGGGTTAGGTTTTTGGCATTATTTCTTATTTTAAAAAGGCCTTCAGAGTCATTGTAACCTTCTTCTTGCGAATGCACACTTCCGTCACATCTCTTCTTAGAGATAAGCCACCACCATTCTTGCAAGCTTGTTTCCGCTGCATTTTACAGTTTCAACTTATTTTGTTATTGAATAGAAAACCAGTTTTACTGTATCTCTGTTATTTTGTGTTAAGCACCTGTTAATAATTTGTATTCATTTCGTTCTGCTCATAAAATCCAGATCACCCTTTGACATCAATGACAAAGAGTGGGGTTTCTCCCCCTAGCTTTAATGGAAAAAGGTAACTCTCTTCTTTGGTGATGCTCCCCCTGAACATATAGCACTTAATAACACTTCATTTTTATGGTCTCTTTCTTCCTTGGAGATTTTTCGTGGTTTTAGGATGTATATGTTACTTGGTATTCTTGTTGTAGTTGCAACCAATCTTCCTGAACCTTCTTATTTGATTTTTCATCTTTGTGAGTCAAACATGAGAGTATATCCTTGATCACACATTTTACTAACACTGAGTATATTATGCTTCAAGTCTTCAACCAATAGGAAATTATTTCCTTTTACATTTTTTCTTCCAAGCTCTACTACACCTTCTCCAAGTATTTTGGCAAATGAGTCATCTCCAAATGCAACATTTCCACCCTTTCTCTTCAAGCTGATGAATTTGTCTTGATCCCCGGTCATGTGTGAAGAACATCCACTGTCTATGTACCATTCATATTCTTCTTTACATTCTTCAGAGGTCAATGCTATTCGACAATATTCATTGTTTGGAATCTCTTTCCTTCATAATATGGTTGGCATAGGGACATCTTCATTCATATATATGCAATCTCGTTCTTTGTGACAAAGATAATTACATTTGTAGCATACAATATTTGTGTTCATCATTGGGGAAAATGAATTATAACTTCTGTTGACAAATCCACGATTATTTCCATATCTTATATTTACACCATTCATGTTTCTTGCATAGTTGTTCCTTTCTTTGATTCTGCAATTAATTGCCTTATGTCCAAATTTTTTGCAAGTATAAAAATGACCAAGAAAGAAATTTTGATACATGGGAATAAGTAACCTTCTTTGTGATGTATTCCATTTGGGTTCATGATCTACTCTTCTGTAGTTTCCTTCATACTGATTGAATCTTCTTTTATTCCTGAAGGTAGGAGGTCTTCTTGGATATTCATCTCTTTTGTAATCATTCCTTCTTTCTAGTATCCTGGTCCACTTCTCATCAATTGTCTGTGTAGCTCTTTATTCAACCTTCTTGTTGGTATTTGCATCTTATTTTTATGAAGTTTCACCTATGCATCCAAGATGTGTTAAGTATTTTGGCGCTTGATAGTTTCTTAAGCTCTTCCTCAATGAAACAACTTCTTGTTCAAGTTTCTCACGATCTTCTTCTTTCTTCATCATTTGGACATTCTTTACGTCTCCTATTCTTCTTGCTTCTTCGAGTAGAGTTTTCAAGGAAATGGTTTCTTCTCTTAGTTTCTCAAAGTCTTCAAATTGTTTCTTCAAGCTTACAATTGTCTTTTCACAACTACCCAATTCACTTCTTAGTTTTCTATGCATGTCTTTGAGCTTGCTATTTTCAATCTCAACATGCTTCAATTTTTTAAGATTCTCATATTCTTGTTGAATCATTTCTGCTTCATGATTTTCTTCTTCTTCATTGGAATTTTCTTCTTCAGTGTCATCTCTTTCAATCCTTGGATGAGGACATTCAAATTCAACATGTCCTACTCCTTCACAATTAAAGAAAAATAATTGACCTCTATTTGCTTCTTTGAAATCTGAGGTGTTGTATTTTGCTTCAACTTCTTCTTCTTATTCTGCTTCTTCCCTTTCATAAAGGTCTTGTAGCTTGTCCCAAATCTCTTTTGATGATGCACATGATCCCACCTTGGATTTCAATGAATCTTTAATCAATCCATCCAGGATGGTATCTATTGTCAATTTGTTGTTCCTTTTTGCTTCCTTTTGAGTTGTAGTCTTTGGTTTCTTCAAAGCATTGTATCCTGAAGCAACTGAGAACCAAACATATTCCCCATAAGATTTCAAGTAAGTTTCCATTCTATTACTCCAGTATTCAAAATTGCTTCCATCAAATGGTGAAATCCCATTTGGAATGTTGTCTTCCGTTTCTGCTTAGGATCTTCCTTCTAGTGGTTAAACTGTATTGAAGGTAACCCGCTCTGATACCAATTGTTGATACTGAGAGGGGGGTGGATTAGTATCAAGTACAATTTAGAAAATTTTTCAACTTATACTTAAACCATTCAATTATATCCAATGAACAATGAACAATAGTATAAGCGTTACACCAATACACCATGCACAATTTATGAGAAATAATCAATAGTTATTGTTCAAGGGAAGTAATGAGTTCCAAAGGTAGCTACAACTTCCAAATATAAAGGGAGGGATAAACCTCCATGAGAAAGATACAATCCTCCAATATCAAGAGAGGGTTGATCTCTCCATCCTTTCCCCTTCCTTCCACCCAAGAATATATGAGAGATAATAAAAATTTACATTAAATCATCACCATCAACCAACCATCACATAGAACCTGATAATGCTTCCTGAGACTTCTTCAACTTATGCAATTATTCAATTCTTGGAATACTATGATCCTGTAGATAATATTACTCAATGTGTTATCTGAAACTCCTCCAAGTTTCACTCTTTGAATCCTTCCCAAAAATAAGTTATAGAGAGAATGGTAGACCTTATTCAATTATGGTTTATTCAGGAGAGATAAATTGTACAGAATGCCTCACGCTCAATATTTAACATTAGATTCTGAAACTCACACACAAGAATCCAAAGCCCATACTTTTTCCAATTAAAATGGTCTCACTTCATTTGGATTATCTATGAACAAGTTATGATTTTTTTACCTGGAACACTTGTTTATTGACTAGCTTCATGACTAGTCAAAAACCCTATCTTCCACAGAGTGTATCTCCATAATTATAGCGAATAAAGAGATGAATTTTTTACCATAGGTACCTTGATATTTATTCTCAATATAATATCAATTTCACCATCTGAATCGTTCTAGAAAAAACGTTATAGAGAAAATGGTAAGATGACTTGTAAATAACATACCTTAGAACACATCACCAAAAGACTTCATCCTCCCTTGAAATCCAACCTTCTTTACTTCTGATTTCCTCTTAAATTAAACTTGTGCATAAAATTAATGTATAATGATATGTATTTATACCATTTATGTCACTTTCTTTTAACATTAGGGCCGACCTGACACTTTCTTATTTTTTAATTATTTTCTTTAATTATCTTCAGGGCCGACCTGTACTTCCTTCTTCAATTCACTTTGTCATCTTCAAAAATTCATTTCTCCTCAACCATGAGGATCCACATGACGTTCCACATACCACCGGAAACAACATGATGTATACTATCCATCCATGGGTGTTGTATCTGCATGTGCATTGTCCTTTATGTCCAAATACCTTCATCAATCTTGCGGTCCAAGACTAATGACTAGGGTTGACATCGATGACAACAACCAATCTTCCAACATATATTCCACTATAACAATTCATAAAAAAAGATCTTACGGGTTTTGAAAACTCCTTGTTGTGTGATGCTTTTTTTCTTAAGATTCAAAGTTAATATAGTTAGGTTAGTGCACGGAATATTGAATAAGTGGGGACTATAAATAGAAGAAAGATAAGATAAATACAACACTATCCACACAATTAACACAAGATGTATCCGAGGAAACTTAGTAAGGGAAAACCCAATGAAAAGGTGATAACTATGCCTTACTCTTTTTGTCCCAGTTATAAGATGCAAATACAGAGAAATGTGAATTCACTATAGAGTTTTCATGGCCACTTTGCCATGTATGGTTTCCACAGTGTAGAGCCTCATTTTATTTGACTATTAAGAAAATATAAACTTTATTATTTGAGGGCATTTGGTTACAAATGACCCAATTATTTCACTGATATTGTGACGATGAAACATGAATTTTATTATTTGATTGGATTTAAAATGATGTTGATTGAATGATTTATTTATATGTTTATATGATATCATAAATGAATTAAACATGCATTCATATGATGCAACAAATGATATTGATTTCTGTGAATTGGATAAATTGAAATGAAAATGTGGATACATTAATTTGCAGATGCTAGTAATAGGTTTCCTAGTGTGATAGGAAACCACAGGGGTGCATTGATGCAAGATTGCATCGCCATTATATTGGACTCTAGATTGAGTCAGTAAACTATTTATTCATGTGATTATGATATATTTTGATTTTGGATTATGATAATTATTGATGTGTTGATTGCAGCATGTATATGCACATGGAACATGCTTTCCGATTGATCTACATATGAGTGATAGGGTTGTATGGGAAGTGTACTAAGTACTATCAAGAGAGGAGTAACAACGTTCATGTTTCCACACAATAACATTCACTCATGTTTCCATGAGGGTAGGCCGTGGACTCGGTCACCCATGAGGATTAGCCGAGGGGCACACAATAAGGTGATAACCTTATTCCTTAGTTACCATCCATTTCTCAAGAAGGAGGAACAAAGATTAATTAACAATGTCTCCCTTGTTGTGTCATTTTCCCACCAACAAAATTTGGATACTTTAACGACATGCAAATCATAACACCCTTGAAAATACATAAGGTAATTCTTGAAGGGCATGAGATACATGGCACCTTTGGTATTGATAATGAATTGATAATTTGATCGTGAAATAGAAAGTTAAATTGAAAAGTATCAATGGGAACTATTTTAACATGCATTTCTATTTAATGAGAGAAGTTAAAGTGAAATAATATATAACGAAGACAAGTAACTCCACATGTACCACTAAAATAAGAAGTCATGAGAAGATCAAGGGAACACCTAGGAGTGAAAATAAGAAATGTGGGTGTTGGTTGAGTAAAATTCGTTATTTTATAATTTTAAATAGGTAATTAAATGTGCACTTCTTCATATGAGTGACACATGGGTGGGTGAATATTAAGTTAATAATGATTTAGTAAAATATATTTTTGCATTGGTTGGACAAGTTGCATGGGCCACAATAACTGTAAAAAGAGGGCTTGGGATTTAAGGAAAACGCTTTCATGTACCCTCATGTTGGATGGATATCATAACGACAAAATAAATTTTCACTAGTATTTATTGAGAATTTAGTCTATTGAAGTTTGTTGAAAAGTGGGGTATCTTCTCAAGCTTGGAAATTTCATTCTTCAATCATTGCTAGCGATGCACTTTTTCCATACAAACCCATTATGACTCGAGGGTCCTTGGGGGAGAGTACCCAAAGGAGTTGGTTGAAAGGTCAATGTGTGGATCATAAAGTGATTGGTGAGTTGACACAAGGCTAGAAATTGGAGCTCATCATCCAAGATTAACAAATTAAAATTTAAATCTACAGTAACTCTTGTTTATTGAGTAATTATTGTTCTTGAATTAACATTATTTAAATTTAGCTATTATTATTAATCCTTATACATAAATATTATATAAATGTTAGATTTATTTTAAAAATAGTATTGTTTTTCATTTATCTAACCATTATCGCTCCCTACAGAATCAAACTTAACTATCAATAAGAAGAATTGCTATAGTATATTATAGATTTGATTGTTGTTTAATCGATTTCTATTATGTAAATATTAAGGATAACAATGCGTACTCATGAATCTGATTATTTCTAAATCCTAAAACATTGGATTTGAGAAGTGGAGATAGATGTAGGTTACCTATTTCTATGCCATATTTAATCTTGTCACTGCTTGAAGGATTTGGTATAACACGTTTTCCCTATATGTGAAGTCGATCAACTACAACCTCTATGATATTATGATATAAGAGGGTCAAACACACACACACACACACACACACACACACACACACACACACACACACACACACACACACACACACACACACACACACACACATCCACCCGGGGACATGACCTATTTTATATATAATTCCACTTGTATAGAGTTAGTACGACCTCTGTATAGAAAATTTATTTTATTTCAAAAGCATTTACGACCTATCTATCCACACATGGCCTCTGTATATACAATTTAATTTATTTCAAAATCATTTACAACTTATATATCCACAGAATGCCATAGACTTAACCTTGGAAAAGTAATAATTTATATATGGATAGAATATGACCTATGTTATTAGTCCCTTTCAAAGGCCATGCAGGGACTATAGCAATGAGTTGGCGTTGATCCACTATTAGTTCTATGTTTGACTAAAAAAAATTGTGATTTTCAATGTGGAACTTAGGGAAATCTCAGTAACTATTTTATTGAGATTAAAATAAATAAATACAATTTATTTTTCTATCATGTTATTGGATTTCAACTTGGAAGCATTATTTCCATAGTGGTGGCGTGCATTAATAATTTGTTATCTGATTTATATCAGATTCGATCTCCTCGCTTGAGAACCTTGGTTGCTTATTAATTAATACACCACATAGTATTCATTAGAATCTTGTCAACCCTACCATATTTCCATCCCTGCCATCTTGTTATCCCTGTGAATTGTATCTTCCTTATCAATTGTATCTGCTTACTCACTGCCTACCATATTACTAACCTTGCCAATTTTCTCTGCCTTGACAACTGTCTCTTCCTGTTCATTGCCTCTGTCTTGTTCAGGAAACTTGTCACCTTTTTTGACTCTACCTTGTTTAAGAAGATCATCGCCTTCTTTGACAACATTGCTCCAGTGCCACCCCCTTCTTTGATGAAATTTCTCCAACACCACCCCCTTCTTCCACTTCATTGCACCACCTTCAACTACAGTACAACTTTTTATTCTAATAGACATTGAGTTTGTGGAATCAATCCCATGCTCATCATATATTATTTCCTAGAACGTGGCCCCTATCTGGTTCCTATACTGTCCACCTTAGATATGCAATACCTCTGTCATTCTCCTCACAACATGAAGCCTCCTCCAATTTATGAAGAATAAGGTCATTCGTCCTCATGAAGCCTCCTCTAATTTGTGAAGAATAAGGTCTTTTGTTCTCATATAGTACACATAACTAGTTGGGTGTGCCAAACCACCTAAGAAGTACACATATTATATATGCATGTGTGGTTGACCCCACTCTACACAACGTCGCCACATTAGGAGGGAGACCCACAGAATGATCTGCAGTGGCAAGGAGACCTACGGAATGATCCATCTGGAAATGACAATAGCATCTTTTAGTCCAACGAGCAAAGATGAGAGCACCAAATACCAACTAAGCCTATTGTCGGTGTGTGATTTCACTTCATTGAACCTTATGAAACTAGAGATAGACCTTCTTTGATGTGCTTTCTATTAATACCTAGATCAATTGCTTCTAGGAAAAAAAAAAATACTTTAGTATATTGCAATCAATAACTTAGACATAACCGTGATGTAGGATCTATATCATCTAGGAATTAAATTACTAATGTATGTCCCTATCATGGCATGTTAATATTTTTTCTTATTCATATATGTTGGATTACTGAGAGGGGGATGAATCAGTAATAGAGCAATTTAATCCCTTTTCACCATAAAGTGCAAGTGTTATATCGATGTAGCATTATCGTCCAATAGTTGCAGAGTAAATAAACAATGAACAAATGAGCAATCACACACATACATAGTACATCAATGTTTTACGTGGAAACCCAAAGCGGGAGAAAACCAAAGAATGTTTTTTCTTATATGTATTTAAGAATTACATTCATTGGAAGCACCAAATTCCTTTGTTTTCCAACTGCAACTGGAAGGAGGCTCCAACCCCCTAGTTTCTTAGGCTACAACCTAAGGGAAGCTCCAACTCCCCAATTCTCTGACTACAACCAAAAGGAGGCTACAACCTCATATGTTCTCCAGCTACAACTAGAAGGTGGCTACAACCACCTATCCTTGCCCCATCCAACTTCCCTGAGGTATAAGTAGAATGATGGAACCACTATCACACTATCACTTTGAGATATACTGTTGTAAACCTATACCAATAAAATTGCACCAAACAACCTGTACCAATAACTTGAACCATACATCAACCATGCATCAACCTGTACCTCAACCTGTAATCAACCTGTACCATAAACAAGTGCATCAACCATGCACCAAACATGTACCTCAACCTGTACCATGAACAAGTTTATCAACCATGCACCCAACCTGTACCTCAACTTGTACCATGAACAAGTGCATTAAACATGCACCAAACCTGAAAAAATAACATGTCACAACAACTTGTCCAAACAACCTATCACAATAGCCTGTCTCATCAATCTTATCAATCAAATCAGATCTACTCACCAAGATCAATCACCAATACAACTCTCAAAGATGTGCATCAATAAATCATAACACAACAACTCACACTAGCAAATTTGGGTCATTTTGCGACAACTATTTCGACGCTCTTGTGAAGTTATGTTGTGGATATTGCAACGAATATTAGGTATCCCAAACGTTGCTTCACCTGATGTGGCATGTGTGACAAACCTAACACAATGTTGCAAGAGCGACAACACTAGGAATTTTTCACAAAAGCGACAAAGAAGAGATATCGTTGCTAGAACGACTAAGTAGGGAAATAGTTGAAAGAGCGACAAGGAAGGGAAATCATCGCAAGAACGATTAGTGATGAAAATCATTGCAAAAGAGACAAGGTAGAGAGATCGTCTCACGAGCGATAGGTTAGATATATCATCGTAAGAGAGACAATGTAGGGAGATCATCGCACGCGCAACAATATTGGGAGATTGTCACAAGAGCGACAAGCGAAAGAAATTTTGCGATGAATCAACTATCGAAGGGATCATCACAAGAGCGATGATTAGAAGGTATCTTGTGACAAAATTCCTATACAAATTTCATAATTTGTATAGCAATTTTGTCGCAAGATTTCTTGAGTTCATCGCTCTTGCGATGATATATATTTATTTAAAAAAAAAAAATGATTTTTGAGCCAAAAAAATAAAATTTGATTTTTGAGCCAATTATAAAAGGATTTTTGAGCAAAAGAAATTGCCAAACATCTATAACATTCATTAATAAAAATACAGGAATAAAACACAAGTACAATATTGAACTACAATATACCCTAAGAAATACTAAACCATATAAAAAACTACATACAGTGAAAACAGTTAACAACCAAGCATTTAAAAATAGTGGTGTTTTTAAGCACAATGAGAGAAATGTTCTCTAATTTACAATGGTGCCATTAGTCATTTTGTTGTACTTATGATACTAGTGCACAACTTCTTGCTCTATTTTCACCTTTTAGATTTTTTAACCTATGTTTTGATATGAATCTGAACAACGATTTGATATTTCAAATCTGATATGAAAGACAACAATGAAAAGTCTATCATATAGGCATCCAAATTTTACACAACTTGTGTACTAAAGTGGATGAATGAAGAAACAATAGTCCGAAAATTCAAAGATATTAATTTTTTATGTTAGTTTCCTTTCTTGTTTCCTGAGACTTCCCCATTTCCTAGAGTTTCCCACATTTTGTGTTGTTTTCTGTAAGATGTCTAGCCCATGTTTCCTTCTCTAGGTGGGTTCCATTTACAATTCAAGGACACTGACAGTTGCAGATAAATAATAAAATGATATTTTCCACAATAAATGAAAATTTTAAATTTATATCTGGCAAGGCATATGGAGAACCAAGACACAATATTCTATTTAACTATCTAGATTATGAATCAACAGTTGCACACAAATAAAAAACAAGCCTTTTTCCAGAACTCAATACTCTTGTCAATGACAAGTCGGGAATCAATTATAGTTGTGTAGTGGATAACTACATTGACATGACCTTCTTTACAATGTTTAAACATGACTAGATCAAAGTTAAAAATAGAAATCAGGGTTTGACATGGTTTCACATATAATTAGCATCCCATTATAAAAATTGGAGTGCATTGATGGGGGTCACAAATAAACAAAATTGGTGATTTTAAAGGGAAGCACAACTTTTGGGGGGTATATCTACACTATATGCATGCACATAATGGGGGAAATATATATGATAACCTCTTTTGGTCAATTTCAAGGTTTAACTAGGTCGATTCCAACAAATTTAAGGTCATGTGATGATGGAAAGGGGCTTCAAATGAGGGTTATGCATGCCAATTGTGATGTATTCATGTGTAACTACTAAAAATGGTGCAAGTGAGAAATTTTAAGGTGATAACACCCTCATCCTCAAGAATATAGCCTATTGATGAATGTCACCTACAATTATACATGTGTAGGATTTGTCAACTGTTTTGGGTGAAACAAGGTGCTATGATTGCACACTAAGGAGGTCCTCCAAGTGAAGTTGTTGCATGGATAGATTGTTGGTAAGAATGTGCAACATAAGAAAATTGTTTCCATGCTAGGAACCAATTGGTCCTAGTAGAATGAGGTCATTCACACATCCTCTTGTGAAATTTCTACATGATAGCGTAGTTTGTTGGATTCACACTGAACAATAAAACCAAAATTCTACTTGGATTCATTAACTTCCAAGATAGATTGTATCCAAGTCTGAAAATGCAAGAGACTTGCACTCTAAATATGGGAATGAATTCTGAGTGAAGAGTTGGATCTTAATATTTCTTAGAGCTTAGAGTCAATGAGGATACTTTTGTAATGAAGGAAAAAGAAATCTAGGAACTAGAGATAAATCGATAGCAAGAACTCGAGCCAGTAACGAAATCCAACATTCATAGTTAGATCCATGTTCAAGAGAAACAAAAAGATGGCACATTGTTCTAGATTGGTCCTCTAATATTTTGGAGAAAAAAAATTCTCTCAATGGGGAGGCTTGATTTGAAATGGATCTGAACATGGGAATGATTGTAAGAATCAATACCTATAAGTGTAATTTAAAAATTAATGAAGGTTATATAACAAAGGACAATGCAAATTTTATAAATTAAATGAGACAAAGAAACAAAAGTAAAAAAAAATAAAAATAGAAAAATGAAAATAGGAGAAAAAGAGAGAGAGAGAGCAATGAGAACTAAAAGGTCGGTCTCTTGGCCTTCCCATTACCACCAAGATCTCCTATTCGTCCTTTTGACACGACTCTCAAAGGGTATTTTGGCCAAAGAGGAAAGTATGCACAAAGATCCATGAGTTACATTGTAACCAAAGATTCTCAAAATGAGAATTGAGTAACCATTGGAATTTTTTTTTCCCATTTGGGTTTCTAGAGTAAACATTATGTCATTGTGTGACATCTCATTTATGTTAAATTAATGGAATATAAGTTGGATTGGATTTTAATTAATAGAACAAGAAACTTGTGAAGGTATTGTGAATTATATTCTAATGGTTGGTGAAAACTAACTTGAAGCCTATGT
>JASDQU010010884.1:182570-213640 GCA_032191745.1 Picea mariana | reverse complement strand
TTCCCATTTGGGTTTCTAGAGTAAACATTATGTCATTGTGTGACATCTCATTTATGTTAAATTAATGGAATATAAGTTGGATTGGATTTTAATTAAAAGAACAAGAAACTTGTGAAGGTATTGTGAATTATATTCTAATGGTTGGTGAAAACTAACTTGAAGCCTATGTACATGTAAATGATAAGAATGGGAATTGGTTTATTGAGCTAAGTTCTTAGTTATCAAAACACTACAAAGAAATATGATATCATTATGATAATGATTGTTGCTCTGAATTGGGATAGAGACATATGTGTTTCAATGCTGGGAGCATAAAGGTTGAGTAGAGCTTAAGTGTTCTAGTATATATAGATATATTTATCTCTTGGAATGACATATTGTGTTTGTTGTTGGAACAAAATTTATTATCTTGAAGTAGGTCACTAATTCTTGATACTAGAGCCTTGTATATTTTTTTGTTGGGGTGTTGATGACAATTATATTGTTGGGTTTCATAATATTGTGGAGAGAGCTAGCACATACATCTATGAGGATTTTGATAACAAAGAATTGCAAACACAAAAGAACTCAAGCCTTGAAGGAAAGAAGCATATCCAACCCTTGTGTGCCTACCTGGTGACAATACCAATCTAAAGACTAATATCTTTGTACAATTCTGAGAGTAAAGAACATAAATTTGATATGATGTCGAGATTGTTCAAGTTAAAAGGCAAAGTCCAAATCCAAATCATTGAGAGTTGTTGTTTCTTCAATTTCAACTTTGTTTGTTGAGCGACCTTGAGATGAACCTTTTAGATCAAAGCGTCTATGTATGTGCATCTCTGAGAATAACATATTACCTATAACTATAAAACAGACCTATTCAATTTCCCATTTCAATTTATTAGAGATTATATTTAAACTTTACAAGGACTTGAAAAAAACAATTTTGCGTTCGGTAACACTGTAATACACAGTCTTAGACACAACTACTGCAACGAGAACATTTTTAAATACTCTAGACCTTGAAAACAAATATTATTCATAGAATTTGCAAAGGTCTATATATAGTTAAAACTCAAATATTGAAATGTTATTCTAGACAATAAGGACAATCATATGACATTGGATGTAGAACAAGAAACCTAATAAAGTACCTTATGCTCTCCAGCTAGCTTGACAACATGTAGGCCAAAAAATTTAGTAATCAGAGTGCTTTCATAGGTACACACATGATTATAATAATTTGGTAGAATTCAAAGAAGTACTTGTAAATTGGTTGCATGAGCATGTCAGATAAGATAATATAACTTTATTTGTGTCCAACAAATGACCAGAATAGTAGGTCAAAAGGGACTAAACGAGTATCACCATTGTAATACATAGTGGGACTTCCGTAGCAGCTCCTAGATCTAAGATAACAACAATAAGTAAAGAGATAACCCACTTTACCAAATTACTCAATGTTTAATAAAGTATGGACGCGTGATAATAAAATGCAGAAAATTACTCAATGACCAAAAGATAAAAAGGATATTAGCAACTAGAATTTTTCGTAACTAGATATTAGCAACTAGAATGACTTTTGAGTCTTGTTTTTGGCTTGGAGCATGGGTTGAAACGGTCCACTCAAAAACCATGGAGAAGAGCCATGGGCCATTAAATCATTTCATAAAAAATGCGTCCACATGTGTTGGTTTGTCATTCACCCTCATTCTAGTTCCAATTATGTTGATGGGTTGAAATGGCTCACTCAACAACAAGGGTTCACCCTAGTGAGAAGTCCCAGTTATGTTGATCCTTGTTTGATATAGGGAATCCATCCATATTTTGTCCCAATAGCCATTATTGATTTGGGTTTTACCAATTTTGGTATAGAAATGATGAATAAAACACATAACCAAACATATTACCACCATTATAACTAGCAATAAGTTGATTGTGAAAATAAAAACATGAATATGAATAAATAGTTGCAAAACCCAAAATAGTTTTTTCTTAATCAACTAATTACAACTTCATGCCTACAGGTTTAGACAAATATTTCTAGAAAATAGAAATAAGAATGAAAACTCTAAACATGAGATAGTCTACAATGTAAAGGAGGTTCCTACAACAACCCTAATGCTCAATAGATACCGAAGAATAGTCCAGGACATATGCATCATAGGAATCACATCTCTCCATAAAATTCTTGGCCAAAGGTGACTAACATCCTTGTTTCCACTTTTCACTCTTTCATACGTAATGTCTTCAGATTAAACTGTATAATATCCTTTTTAGTATCAATACCTGGATGTTGTTGCCACAAGATACGTAAGATGAAAATATACAAACTTTGAATCATATTTTAGAAAAAATAATTTAACATAAAGAAGTTAACTGACAACTTAATAAGATGCTCAAGTTTACTTCCTTAAGTTGAATCTCCTTTCAATATGGGATATGAAATTGGTCACTTTGATAATGATTTTAAGGACACATTAGTTGGAATGTTGTGTTATTGGGTTTCTAGGCCATTGACAATGTGCCCATATTTTCATTTTTCGAATTTGAAACGATGGTAAGTAATCTCATAAAACTTGTACCAATGAAGTTTCATATCTTAACAATACCTTTACAATGGTATAAATATGACACAAAACAAATTTTGGGTTAAAAAATTATGGTGAAAATACTAAAATATGTGTTTCACAAGTTGCAAAAAGATGCATGTTGCATGTCACACAAAGTTCAAAGTTCACATATCACACGTCGCACCAAGTTCAAGTTTTTCATGTCACATATCACACCAAGTTCAAATTTAACAAGTCAGACCACGTTCAAAGTTCGCGTGCATGGAACATATGCTTTTTGCATGTTGCATATCGCATGTCACAACATTTTCAAAGATGGATGTCACATGTCACAAAATTTTGAAAGATGCATGTCACAAGTTGTAATATTTTTTAAGTTCTTTTTACAGCTTCCAAAAACTTCTTATTCCATCTTCCCAAAAATTTCTTTATGCATGTTGCACCAAGTTTAAAGTTTTCACATTGCTTGGAAAAGATGCTTGCCACATGTCACATGTCACAAGACTTTCAAAGTTGCATATATCATGTCACAAGATTTAGGAAGTTGAATATTGCATATTCAAGTTCTATTTGTTGCCTAGACTCCATAGCCCAAACACAAGGCACCAGGTCTTTCTTGGAATCTCACGTTATATATTAAAATACAAAGAGATACAAGTTTGGAACTCTTGAAACCCACAAACAAACAAGCATGTAAAATTTAAATCCAAACTTGAAAAATTCATTCTCTTAAATTTCACGTTTACTAATGCCTTCAAATCGCTAGGATGATATCCATGGAGCCACAAATTGATGCAGAAATTGTATGTCAAGGACAATAGAACCAATAGAACCAAGGAGTATTGAATCAATATATACCAAGTCTAAGAGAAGCTGAAATTATCATTAAGTGTATAACAAAATTACATTCACAGATATATACAAGCCATAGAAATAGCCTTGTGTATATTATCATATGAAAAAGTACCCATAATGTCAATGCATTATATGCATTATTACATGTTCAGCTATATAATGTACATCTAACTGTCTTATAAAATTATTACACATCATCAATTTCTTTTAGTCTTCTTTTGTGTTTTCCAGGTCTTAAGTAATTCATTCATCTCCATGTCTTCGTTTACTGGGTGCTCTTCAACAACTGATGTTGTTTCAGTCCTTTCACACTGAGTACCTCTTGTCTTGTACCGATGGCGTGGATGCTTCCGTGAGGGGCCATCACCTACAAAAACAAAAAAATATTAAATTTATATGGCCAATTTTTAAATATCATTGAAGTAGTTCATTAATATTAAAAAAAAATCTGCAATGTAATTATTTACCTGGTCCTCTAGTCGGCAACGTTGGAATGGATTCCTTGTTCACCTGATCTTCAGGTCGAGGAGGATCAACTATGACATTGTCTGCCATTAAAACGTCAAAATTTATAAGTACATAATTATTAATTATATGATTAATATACAACCATTTTACCGTTGTGGGCCTCAGTCACAGGAACATCTTGGGGTTGTTGGGGAGCACCATGATCTTCTGGCTGCATTGCACTATCAATGCTCTATTGTCTAGTACTAATGGTTTAGTTGATAGTGCTGAACCCTTGATTAAAACAAAGTAATACATTAAATTATGGACAATATCAAACATTTACGTATTTTATAAGTAATGAAAGGTTAATATGGACTGATTTTTATTTACCTTATCCCGCAAACTGGATCTTGGGTTTTGCCCCATGCTTTTCCTATGATCAACCATGACTTTATAACCATACTTGTAACCAAGTTGGAGGTCTTCTTCCATGGTTTCAGTTCCAAAGTCGTCACCCTGCATTGCATAAGGGTATGTGTTTTTAATGTTTTTGGTTGCAATTACCTGAAAGTTGTAAGGCGATACAAATAATATTCTTAAGATGTTTGGGTACTTATGATTCGTGACTGTAACCTTGAGTAGCCGCCCTGGCCTAGCTTGTGTTGGCCATGTTTTTCAATCCTTGATTTGGTTTCCTTCAAAGTGTTAGGCAACCTATCATCAAAATTTTCAAGTATGTTATATATAACCACACTTTTATTTAGATTTAAAGAAAATTAAAGCTCGTATTGAAATCAAAATATTGTAATTTACCTTGGTGTACCAATTATTTTTTCTCCTGATTTTTTCAAAATCTTCTCTTTTGCATCATCAATGATCACCTTCCACTCCCTCTTTGGAATTGAGGGAGGATGCTCATACCTAGGATTTCCTACCAAGCTTCATCTATAAACATCCCGCGTATATTTTAAATATTCGCCCGCTGCAGAGGTGACCACTTTTTTATTGAACATGTCTACTCCATAGACGCCTTTAAGATAATCCATAAGTTCCTTTTTGAGGTTGGAATTCTGAAAATTCCACCTCATGCGTAAGGTTGCCCCAAAAATCAACAAGGCCTTTCTCTCTTGGTGCCTATAAAAATGGTCATTTCCTACACACAAAAAGATATGATCATTAATTTAAAATTAATAATCTATATGATTTGTGTATGAGATGGACAACATAAACGATTAAAATATGAATTAAAACTACTTGGGAGTCTTGATTGTTTTAATGGAAGCCCATTATTGTCGAAAAAAAATGTGCATGGAAGGGTTCCTGTGCTTGTCACACGTCTAGCTCCAGGAAATGAAACCATGTCAACCACATCACCAGCCTCATCTCTGCCACCATATCTAGACTCTGACCGATGTGTGGATGTCTGGCGGTGCGTGTCATGGATCCTATCTAAATTAGGTGTGGAAGATGGAGAATTAAATAATACTCTAGCAATTGTATGACCTCCCACATCAGGACTCTGTAACGTCTCTGCAACGCCATTACTACCAACACTAGGTTGAACAGGCTCCAAAAATCTCTTTATAAAAAAGAAAATGTATTTTTGTGAGATAATGTAAAAGTTAAAGAACAAAGTTTCATAATTGAACATATGAGTACATTAGAAAAAAACACTTTAAATTATGGTTATTACCTTATAAGTGTTAAGTTGTGACATAAGGAGATAGATCTTTGCTAGGACGTCGAGAGTTTGATCTAGATGATCTAATAAGCTAGCAAGTTCCTTGTTCTCTTTAATGATATTTTTTTTTATTAATACCATTAGATCAGGGGATGAATACAACCCATCCTCATTAGTAGAATCATGATCAACATGGCCTGACAACTATATAGAATTTCAACAAAAACAATGTTATTTTAGTAAAATTATATAAGAAAATAATAAAATTCACGTAAAATGAAAGTGAAAATTGATAATCATTTACATGTTCTGCGGTTGGCCCTTTTCCACGATCATCCTGCCACATTATATTATAATTAGAACCCCCAAATATTTAAAAAATTGTTAAGGATAGAAAAAAAATGATTGCCACCCAAATAAAATCAACCTTAACGATCAAGCTCCCACATTATTATAAAATTGGGACCGTGAAATATTTAAAACAATGTTAAAGATAAAAAAAAATATAATGCAATAAGTAGAGGTTTCTTAAAGAGGTGTTTCATAAGTACCCACACACTATTAGTCAATGTTTCTTTTCGATTCAAATGGTAATCCTCTAATAAATCTTCCCCAAGAGATATCTTTTTTATTGCGCACAGGACTACCTGATTCTCTTCATGTCCCTCATATATGCAATTCGGTTGCTTGTTTGTTGTCCAAGATCATGTGTTTTTTATAAACCCTGCAATATTGCTGGAAGCTTTAGGCCTTCCATCAATATAGATAGTCGCTCTCTTATTTTTATCCTTGTTTATTAATTGTATATAATTTACGATGAGTGCATATCTCCGCATACTTCGCAAGTACCGGACTAGACACATCCAATCGTTATAATTGTAACACGGTCCGACATAGTCCATCAATTCAGTTACTGTATTGTATTTGACAATTATTCCATCCATGGAAAATAGCCCCAGGCCATGCAAGGAGGATGGTGCAATGCGATATGTCCTATTGTTGACAATGAAGTCAACATCTATAGGAGGTAGTTCCTTAGGTATCCATTGTTTCACCAGATGCTTATACCTGAGTGGCACCTCTATGTCTCCTATGCTCTCATCATCATAAGAGCATGATCCTCCTTCGGCAAGAAAAAATTCCACGTGTCTACAAAATTTTCTTCTGA
Source organism: Picea mariana (assembly GCA_032191745.1). NCBI lineage: Eukaryota > Viridiplantae > Streptophyta > Pinopsida > Pinales > Pinaceae > Picea > Picea mariana. The sequence goes on along the minus strand of JASDQU010010884.1, from coordinate 206,931 downwards.
CTTTTTCACATATGGTCCTTGTTTGCTTATCATATCTACTAGATGCAATCACATTTCCCTCTAGTTTTCCTAAGATTTGCTCACTCGATGAAAAAATATCTGATAGATACCTGTTTGGTTGCATCTTTAGTTGCATGTGCACGTGTTGTTAGTGAGTAGTCCATCCTCATCCTAGTTCCAATTTATGAACTTTTTTTCCTATATTCAAAGTTCTAAATAATTTTTTTATATCTTTAGTTTTGGATGCACAATTAAACTAGGGTGCAATTACCAATATTAGTAGGGGCACTCATGCATGTAGTGGATTCCCAACTTAGTGAAGGGTATGAATCTCTAGGTGGGTGTACCTTAATTCGACTCACTTATCCATGCAACCAATATGCACTATGGTTAGATTTCACACTATGGAATAGTGGTCAACCACCTAATGTAATGTGATATCCCTCTTGATTTTGGACATATTAAGGACATATTAATGTGATAACACTAAGGACATGATAAGTTTATCATATGGATATAAGAAAAAAATAGTAGTAAGGCTTTTGTTTGTTGGATTTGTGCAAATTAGAATTATTATAAGAAATGTCCATTGAAGATGAGAGATAATGCTATGGAGTAAGAAATCCAACCATCAGTTGGTGTGTTGCAAATATTGGGTTCTTTAGTTGGAAATAAGTCTAAGGAAAGCCAAGAGTAGAACTATACAAATATTAGTTTTGTTCAAGACAAGAGTAGAACTATACAAATATTAGTTTTGTTCAAGCCAAGAGTAGAACTATACAAATGTTAGTTTTGTTGAATCCAAGTTGAAGAATACGTTAGTTATGGAGATGGTTAACAATAGTGAAACCCACATTTTTATGTAGGAAGTAGTGGTTGTTAAACTCAATGTGCATTTGAAATTGGTGCAATCTTTTTTCAAGGCAGTAAACTCTAACACAGGTAGGGTGGTTGGCTTGGCTAAAGGATTCAACTTATAGTTTGGACACTAGAGTGGAAATACTAGTTTCAAATTGGTACTCGTGGATGACTTTGAATTTGTTTTTGTGCAAGAGTTTATGAGGATGTGATAGGTCGCACCAATCCCTCACATTAACAATTTGTTAAGATTTGATGACACAAAACTTCACGTAATTCTGATGCTGAGGGGGGAATAGAGTGCAATCACTAGGAGACTACCATGACTATGATTACAACAACCAATCATGCAATAGTGAAACCTTACAAAGAGGAAGTTGGAGGTTTTAAGACATCAAAGAAGATCTCGAGTGTAGTTTTTTGGTAACCTTTGGTGGATGAAGGCCCACACAAAAAGTTGTTTACTAGGTTTGAATCCATAGTAAATAACACTATGTCTACAATATCCAAATTAGTGGATGTCTATTTAGAGAATCAAGATGGTATAAACTTTCGTTGGATGGTTCATTGACTTAAGCAGTTCTAGAAAAAATGATGTAGACTTTAAGGAAGGAGCATATTCCAATGTTAGTGTTTTTAGTGGCATTGGTGGACACTTTCCATCCTTTTATCACTAAACAAATTCATAGGATGACTCACTACTAGCTTGGAAGGTAGTGGAGCCAAATCACCCCACAAGGAAGTAAGTGCCTAGTTTGGTGTAAGTTGGTAGGACTTAGCATATTTTAAATGTGAGATCAGGCACTTGAGTCTATTAAAGAGAGAATCACATACAAAGAAGTGCATTAGAAAATCCGAGTAAGAGTGTTTGATTCTACAACACATGATGATGTACTTTCATGGTTTTCAATGTAGAATTGGACTATCTACCTATCTTGTGTTGGACATACTGACCACACTTAGAGGCGGGGGTGAATGAGTGTGGAGATATTTTCCAAAAACTTCCCTCTTACAAAAAAATCATTAGTTAGCAATCACTATTTACTCATAAGTTATTGTTGTCATTTATAACCAGTTAGATGTGAACATATTTTGGAAACATATATCAACAATATATCATCATAAAATCATCTCTAGAAGGAACAAAAAGAACACAAAATGTATGTACAATTTTCTTTTTATTATGGACTTCAATCCTTGGGGTTTATCAGCAACAAATGAATATAGTACAACTCTAGAAGAGCACCATCTCTATATGCAAGACTCAACTTACATCCTCAACACCAACTGAGATGAGGCAACAATCCTCCACATATATCAATCTGTCACATGTACGCGACCTGTCAGTAGTGCAACCTGCGTGTGTACGTGCCCTGGCTCACTACAACTCATGTATGTACGTGTTCTATCTGCATTACAGTCTGCATATGCCTTCTGAGTTACTTAGGTTTTTCTCCTCATAATCAAATCAGATCCTCTGCAACCAATTCATCATTCTCTTCTATATATCATTGTCCAGTATGACTCATAACCAGTCACACCACATCCAAGCTCTCCAATAAATAACTCATGCTTCTTTACCATATAATATGAATGCTATTCAAACATGTATAAGAAATCACCATACTGTAGAAATCATATCAACACTGAATCAGAAGAGTGTTTCTCACTCTATCAACCAACACAAACCACATCACAACATCATACCAAGAATTCCCTAGGAATTCACCACAAAATAACCAATAATATCCATCAAGATAACAATATAACCATACTAGAGTCTCAGTGGAAAATTTGAACCCATAAACTATAGATCTAGAACTGCTTCAGTCTTCAACAACCAATCATCAACGCAAATATCAATTTCCATGAATTCATCCACTATACACGCCCTGTCTTCATACATCCCATGTACGTATGCGTCCTGGTCGATTGCATCCCACGTATACATCAGAAACTAGGGTTTCTGAACCTCTGAAACTTTTTCCGTCAATATCTCAGACATGCTGAAACTTTTATGCATTCATGAGATCCTCCATACTTTCTCTCTCTTAGAATATATTTTCAATCATGCTCAAGAGATCCACACAAGATGCTCACCAAAGATACACAAGATGTTCTCCCAAAATGTATTTTTCACAAGAGACCCTTGCCTCTTATTTATACTCTTCATCTTCTAGGTCACTTAACCCATTTCTAGGTTACTTAACCTATTTTCCTCATTTTAGGGTTAATCACTTTCCATACTTAGAAATTTCTCCATTACTTTATCATTTAAATATTCCTCCTTGACTTTGTCACCTCACTTTATCATTTAAATAATATTCTTTGAATTTGTCACTTTACTTTATTATTTAAATAATCCTTCTTCTTTTCAAGAACTTTGACTTCTTTGACCTTTTGGGGATTCAAGCCAATATATGAGGGTCCTCCAACTTCGTAAGGCCATAACTCTCAAACCTTGAGGAGTCATGTGACATTCCACATACCACTAGAAATGACATGACACGCACTATCCATCTAGGATAGTTTCACTAACAAATTCATTGTTCTTCAATTCATTATTCTCCAATCAAGCATGGGTTCTCCAACCATTCTTCTAGGATAAATCAACCGCAAAGCATCTTCCCGTGAGGTATTTCACCATAAGGGGACCACTTTGGAGTTCATCTATTTGTGCACCTTATCAACCATGATAAGACTGTAATGATTCATCAATGCAACAATGCATCATATCAATGGCAACTCATTGATCCTCATATAAATGACAACTCATTGTTCCATCTTCATCTATGCTTGATTCCATTTGACATCTATCCCTTCACAACTATCAATCAATCATTACTTGACATCAATCAATCAAACCATTGGCATCAATGACAACATGATCCAACAACTTGTTTGAAGGCATGAAGACAAAGGTGTACTAAGGCATGGGAAATTGGAGTTGAAGGTAAGTACAAGTGTGTGTGGAAATGTGAATAAATTGAAGTGATTTTAGTTGAAAATGGATGGTGAGTCTGTGCATGCATAAAGAAATAGTTTGAAAAAATTTCAACGTTGGCCCCATTTACATGTCAATGTTGCCCGTGTCTAGTATTTTATGGTGTTGATTAAGGAATCAATGAAAAAGAGGTATTTTTCATCACAAATATGACACAGATACATTGTATATACAATATTAATGTATAACCTGAAATAAAAATGAAGAAAGACTGATGAAAACTGAAAACTTGCGTCAACCAATTTGTGTACTTTGAAAGAAAATTAGGGTTTATGGTTTACATGATGAATTGATGATGGAAGAAAGTGGGTGTGTGAGTCAAATTTGAATCCATAAATCCTCCCATATTGTTAAGGCATGCAAATAGTCTATCCATGTCAAATTTTAGTGCATACAGAAACAATTTGAAAAAATTTCAACGTTGGCCCCATTCACAGGTTACTGTTGCCCGTGTCTAGTCCTAGTACAATTTTTGTTCCTTGTTCCTTGTAAAATTCGTTTGACAGTACACATGTCCCCACATATAGTACTTCAAGGGATTATTTTTATGGTGTTGATTAAGCAATCAACGAAAAAGAGGGATTTTTCATCACAACTATGACACAGATACATTGTATATACAATATTAATGTAGAACCTGAAAGAAAAATGAAGAAAGACTAATGAAAACTTAAAAATTGCGTCAACCAATTTGTGTACTTTGAAATAAAAATAGGGTTTATGGTTTACATGATGAATTGATGATGGAATAAAGTGGGCGTGTGAGTGAAATTTGAGTCCAAAAACCCTCCCATATCGTTAAGGCATGCAAATAGTCTATCCATGTCAAATTTCAGTGCATACAGAAACAATTTGAAAACATTTCAACATTGGCCGCATTCACAGGTCATGGTTTCCCATGTCTAGTCCTAATGCAATTTCTGTTCAGTTCGACAGTACACATGTCCCCTCATCTAGTACTGTAAGGGAATATTTTTATGGTGTTGACTAAGCAATCAACGAAAAAAGGGGATTTTTCATGACAACTATGACACACATACATTGTATATACATTAATGTAGAACTTGAAAGAAAAATGAAGAAAGGAAACAAATTGTATCCCATGTGTACATTTGAAGATACTTGCGACGAATTAGCTATACTTGGAACCACATCATCCATTTCCTTTGTTTATCCCATGTAAATATTCTTGCGACGAATTATCTATACTATTGACGAACTTTTTTCGTCGTTACATTCGTCGCTCTAGAGACAATATCCTTTCCTTGTCTCTTGCTGAAGAATTCCCTTCTTTGTCTCTCTTGCCGACAATTTTTTTTGCATAAGTGATGGGTACTAAATTATCCTTGATTTTCTCCTCTAGTACATATTCTTGAAGGTTAAAAATCCAATATCAATATATTGCTCTACTTCTATAGAGACTACGCTCTCTATGTTTTAAAATATAACTACATGACACTACACTTAAATGACAAATTCCAACACTAGATGGTTTTAATTAGGATTCATTTCATATTTGGTTTATCAAATTGAAATTAAAATTTGATACTTTGCAAGCTAGTTGTACCTTGAGTCAAATACAAATATGAAATTAGGAATCATTAGCATATCTACTAGAACATATGAAAAATAGGGTTTATGGTTTACACGATGAATTGATGATGGAAGAAAGTGGGTGTGTGAGTCAAATTTGAGTCCAGAAACCCTCCCATATTGTTAAGGCATGTGAATAATATATCCATGTCAAATTTCAATGCATACAGAAGCAGTTTGAAAAAATTTCAACGTTGGCCCCATTCATAGGTCATTGTTGCCCATGTCTAGTCCTAGAACAATTTCCATTCCTTGTTCCTTGTAAAATTTGTTCGACAGTACACACGTCCCCACATCTAGTACTGCAAGGGAGTATTTTTATGGTGTTTATTAAGCAATCAACAAAAAAGAGGGAATTTTGATCATAACTATGACACAGATACATTGTATATACATTAATGTAGAACCTAAAAGAAAAATGAAGAAAGACTGATGCAAACTTAAAACTTGCGTCAACCAATTTGTGTACTTTTAAATAAAAATAGGGTTTCAATAAAAATTCTATAGAAATTACAAACACATTCATCGAAACTTCATTGATGCAATACTATGACAACAATATTGATGACGTATATGATCATGATGGTATAAAAATGAAAGATATTCTCTTGGTTTTAAGAATAATTTCCTCTACTGAACAAGGCCAACCACGTGAAGGTGGAAGCTCATATGGCCTCTCCCCTCCCCCTCACATCACTCTCAATTGATCCCCAATACCCAATCTATAAAATAGAAAATAATTGAAAGCAACGTCCTATTAATATTCATGCACATAAACTACAAAAACAAAAATTAATGTAGGTACATGAAATTATGTGTTCTTAAATGATATTTTCAGTTTACCACGTACTTTAGTATATTGGCAACTATTTTTAGGTTTCACATAATAATTAAACAACATGTAATATATGATATAAAAACTTCTCATAAAACTTAAAAACATGTAATTAACCCATGACATTATAAACAAATTATTTTAAGAGAATAATTCATACAAATTAAAATATTATATAGTCACGTACCTAATCCAACCTCAAAATATGTGTAATCATCCTTATTCTGTATCTTTATCTTCTTCATTGAACTCGACATATGTATCATCATCTGGTTCAGAAACGGTGTTGAAAGGATTGACGATATCATCATCATCAATGTCATTTTCGAGCATATTTTCATCGACATCATCATAAAGAATTGCAATATTGTATCCTACGCCTGGATCATGATCTTATTCTTCTTATTCATCTGTCGACCCTACATGATCTTCCAGCTCTGCCTGATCTGGAGAATCATCTTCTTGATCTTCAATATCATATTCTTCCTGTAAATGAGTATACTTAATTGGCCTTCCTCTTGGATCATATCTAACAACAAATGACCAATCCCTCTCACCCATAACATTTGAGTAAAAGACCTGTTCACATTGGCTTGGAAAAACATAGCGATCATGTCCTCTTTTAAACACTATTGTTTTAATCATTGGAAATCCGTTGGCATGTTGAATAACAGTTCTTTCCTCACAACATTCATGCATTCGTAACCTATACCATTTTACATAGACTAGAACTAATTTGAAGGAATTAAAGTCACTCAAGTATATCGTTTAAATACCCATAGTATCTATTTTCAGATTCTTGGGGATGTCTGTCACTCTTAGAGGAAACATTAGTGACCTAGAATACTGTAGTTATCCCACTATCAGAAGTTTTCCTGGTTTCATCCAATTGTTTGATGTGAAATTTACGACCATTGCACCACATAGCCTTGTGGTGTTTGAACTGCAATATGCCAGATATGTAAAATATTCATTGTCAATTAATAAATTAACATATATATTTATATAATTTCGAAAGTAGATGAAAAATGCAGTACACATGTAGTCACATTAATATAATATAAAATAACTGAATAAAATGGGTGAATTTTCTTACCTGTCCATCTTTCAAACCATATGCTAAATCAATTTGCCTATGCGTAACCTTGGCATCTCTGTTACAACGAGCTTCTCTAACCAATTCAGACAGTCGTTTCCATGATAACCTACCTCCATTATGTTGTTTACATATATCAATCCATACATTCATCTAGTCAAGATTGTTTGCAATGTATAAATGCAGTGCATCTCACTCTTGAGCAACTGAATCAAAAAATCATAATTCACAAATATTAAATACTAGTTATAATGTCCATACAGGTTATAAATATTAATAATTTATCAAATAAATTATATTAATATATTAATGAGTATGATGATATACACAAAAAGCAAAACTTTATATGTATTATTAATATAAATCTCCACAATTATTAATATATTACCTCTCATTTTTTTTCATTCTACCTTTCCCCAATAGATGCTCCTGCTCTTCAAATTTTTTGATGGAGTTCACATCCCAAATGTGATCCACTGCATGCATAGTTGGTGCTGCCAATTTAGGAATACACTGACTAATATACACCATGGATTGATATACCATATATCCCTCCACCATATAACCCTCAAGACCTGCTCTTTGTCTAACCAATGCCTTCAATTATTTCAAGTGCCTCTCCACCATCCACATTGACCTTGTGTGAACAGGTCCACAAATTTCAATCTCCTCAACTTGGTGTATGTGGTAGTGTTCTTGTGCATTGAAAAATATTGGAGTTATATATTTTTACATTTCACACATTAGACGAGGAATTTCTCTCTTCCAATACTTTATATCATCTTCATGGATTTATTTCAATGAAAACCATTTACATGAGATCATGACAGAAGAAAACAACATGTTTCAACATAACATAATATAATACATTACATTACAAGTAAAACACGTGTCATTAAGTACAACAATAATTTGAAAGAACATTTTTCATATAAATCACAACTGCTTACCTCATGTATTTTCCAAGATCATATATAACTTATTTGATGTTGTTGTCAAAGTCATTTGGGAGAGATAGCGATAGAACATACTGTAACAAAAAAATGAATCATTATTTGTTTTGACCAAAGTAGAAAAAAAAAATAAAAAAATTAAAAGATGTATAAGGCCAATATATATAAATATGTATACCAAAATTATTACCTTAATGAAGGTATGCCAATCATGTGTTTTTACCCCTCCAAATTCACCTTTCTTCGTTAAGATATTATTTATGATTGAAGGAAAAACCGTGGGAAATTTAATTCTTTGAATGACCTCTTTTACATTATTGCTTTGTTGCTCTATTAATAACCATGGAAGGTTAGCTCAGTCTAGTCCATATGATCTATTTGATCGGATCACACTTTTTTCATTGCATGATTGGCTTCCTGCATGTCAGTACAAATTTTGACAATTTTTTCTTTGTCCCTCCTACCATCTATGATTCGCCATAACGTTTCTATCACATTCTTCCTGATATGAATTGTATCAAATAAATGAGCTATTTTTAGCTCCTGATAGTAGGGAAACCTCATTAATTGAGTAGGATAACATTTCATTCCTCGTGGAAGCCCATTATTAATACTTTCATGATGGTGGCCTTCATGAAGCATAAAATAAATCACAAAAATAATTATCAAATATGGTAAAATAAATTCAATGATTAAAATAAACATTCAAAACATTACATGATCTATGATACATAAAGAAATTGAGTACCTTGATGATTTCTATTATATTCCAACCTCCATAGGTGAGGTGTCATTATTCGTGGTTTTAAACCAGTCTCTTCTTTCCCATTGAAAAAATTCTTTTCAGTAGTATGATACCTATGGTTCTTAGGGAGGAGGTGCTTATACTCATCAAACACCACCTTTCCTAAAATGTTTGAATGATGATACTTCATCTTAGGACCATGAACTGGACATGCAAATTTACCCTTTGTTTGAATACCTGCAACAAATGGATTAATGTCAATTATACGATGAGATTATTTAAAAATTAAACATGAAACATGATATCATAAAAAAATTATATAGTATTAAAGAGAAATATTAGAATGCTACATACCACAAAAATGTGTTAGTCCAGGGGAATCATGAATTGTCCATAAAAGTGTTCCATGGAATTTAAATTTCTTCTCCTCGATTGGTTTATAGATGTCATACATTGTGATTCCAACCCATAAATTTAGTAGCTCATCAATAAGAGGCTCGATATATACATTCATATCTTTAACCTGTGTTGGCACAAGGGCAGACCCAGGGTTCAATGCTACAAGATCACACCAAAAAAACCCTAACTACCGGCCCTTTCGGCAACACCTGCGAAGCAGATGAAGTCTCACCCAAGGTAGATGCGGGGGTGGTTGCAGAACTCAAGTGTCTGCAACCTTAGTTGGGACACATATCTGTGATTATATCGCTTAAAAAGTACTTAGCATCGATCATTCATCAATATTTAACCCTTATTATACTTCTCCGATAGCATAGAGCATCGTAGTATTCACTTAGATCTAAGGTAATTTAGCACTTAGCAATAGTAAAACAAGTCAGATACAGTAGGTCAGCACTAAAAATATTCATACATATAAGATCTACCATTCATATACATATAATGAAGCACAAAGCATTAGTAGACCTATATAAATATACCAAAGCACTTAGCTAAAGTAGAGATAAACACATCAAGTCAAAGAACAAAGCATAACACATAGATTTACGTGGTTCACCCCCTTCCCTGGGGCTACATCCACCAATGCTTCTTCTTTATTAGCATCTCCAATTGGTTACATGCACAAAGCCACCAAAAACCCTTCCTCGCATAATACAGAAGACTTGCGCATCTCACTAGATCATTCTTCCTTGTGCTTTCAACAAAAATCCTTCTATAACTTCTACAACAACTTGCACTTAGCTCTGTAAACCTTCTACATTCATGCACATATCACTTATATAGACTATTATCACCTAGCTTACATCACAAAGATACAATCCCCCTCTACTAGATTCCTAGATGTTTATTTATACATTACAAAAGTGGGCCTAAACGTGGGTAAACCCACGGGCCGACATCCCTTTCCCATTACATATTCCCAAAACCTAAAATGGACACAAAAGTGGGATGAGATTCCGCAATCTCCGCTTCATCTGGCACTCCATCTTCGACAGGTTGTCGAAGTCCCCAAAACGGTCAAACATGACCAAGAAACTCCCCAAAACTTGGTCAAGGTCCAACAGGCCCCCAACACTCACCTGTGACTCGTCCCGAGTCACTCTGGTCTGATCAATTCTACCTCAAATGTCTCGAGCTTGGCTTGAGATTCTTTGACCTACTGCTTTGCTGTGGCCTCTTGCTCGGTGAACTCTTGGATCAGTGCATTGTTCACCGGTCCTTCCAGGCGTTGCTCTACTATGAGGATGATCTATTCAAGCTCTTCTCCTTGACTCTCGACCTCTGTAAACAATAGACATGCCTTGTATTGCACAAGTTGATGAAGTCGCTTAGCGACTTCCATTACCTTAGTTTGAAGCATATGAACCTGTTGCTGCGCTGTGTGTTGTTCATGCAATCTCTTCATCCTATATACAACTGACAGGGCTTTCAGCTATACTTGTATCATATTTGCATGTTGTTTTTCTTCTTGGAGATGTGACTCCAACATCTACAATTCTGGATTCTTTGTAAGGTTTTTATATATATGGGTGCTCTGATTTCTTAGCTGCTTGCACTCCAAGGCAAGAGATTTGAGTCTATCAACTATGTTGTGCGCAGTTATTTCTCTTTGGTCTCTGATCTCTTGCGGTGTCTCAGGTATTGCATGAAGCTCGAGGTCTGTGACCCATTCTTGGAGATTCTGAATTACTCCTTCCAGTTGGGCCACCTGCTGTAGGACTTGTTCTTCTATCTGGACTTCAACAATTGTCACAGAGCGAAGTGCTCTATTTACCTTTTCCCTAATTTCAAGTTTCTCAACAAGCAACTCTTCCTTTTCTTTATGCAATTGGTCTTTTTCTTCATCAAAATTCTCTTTCATAACACTCTTTTCTCGTTCTGCCTTGTTGCGTTTTTCTAGAAAATATTCCTATGCTTGTGCCAAAGCCTGGGTGGCTTGAACTGTTTCTTCTTATGCTCGTCGAAGGTGAGCTTTGACCATGTCAGCAATCTGGTAGAGTTGAGCTGGATCATCTCCCTTTTCTGGTGTTCCCTCTGTCAAGGGAGCACTAGCTACTGCGCGGCTAGATTGTAATGTCTGCTGTACTTTTTGGAGTTCGACATTAATGCGACTGAATACCTCCTACTTGGCTTCTTGCTTTTCTGCAATCTCTAGTGAGGATTCGTTTAAGGCAGCGATAATGAAGTCAAAGTCGTCTGTAGTCATGGTGGTCTCGAACTTCATTCTGGTTGCTTTCATATTCTTCCTTGAAGAAGGTTTCGGGGGAGAAACCTTCCTTTTCTTCTCGGGATCCTCCTTGTCTTTTGGCAGGGCAACCTCTCCTTTCCTCTGTTCGACTGTAGTACCATCAATTTCTCCTCCATCACCTCCTTTCTCAGGTGAGATAGAAGGGGTCTGTACTGAAGTACTGTTGATGTCCCGAGGCTCATCATTATTCTTTGACTTGCTCGGTCTAGGTGTATCACATACTGCTTTTGGACTATCAACATCAGAGAGATTCGCAACGTCAGTTGGGATAAGGAGGTCTGCCGACCACTCCTTAGTAATTTCATCTAAGTCATCCTCTGTTAATTTGTAATAGGACTACAACTATTGGTGATTCTCATCCGCGTGCGGTGTGATGTAGATGAAGTGGCAGTCCGTGCTAAATTTCATCAATGGTCGAAATCTATGAAGCATGTTTAGGGTTATGCGAGGTGAAGACTAGATTGCGACCTTCAATTGGTTATAGTAAGTTTGGAAAATGACATTAGATTTCCACTGCTTGTTCATGTCGCTGGAGTACCACAACGTACTGAACTTCGCGGCCAGTGGTTCAAATGGCACAGTGTCTGGGAAAGTTGCACCTTTGGGTAGCTCCCATGCGATGAATGCGATTAGTATGAGAAGCCAGCTGGAGTGGAACTCATACCCTTGTTATTGTGCTTCCATGCAATCAAGATCTAGTTGATTCACTAAGTATTTGGCCCAATTCATTTGTAGTCCCTCCGCGCACTTCCCTGCAAGGTAAACTACAAATCCAGTCACTTGGGTCGATCTATTTTTTTGAACTAGTTTGTCTACGATCATATGAAAACCAAGGCGCACTGTGAAATTCTCGATGGATGCCACCTTGTAGCCTCACATTCCCTTCTCTAAATTTCCATAAGTGTCTTTTATTCTCTGGGCGAGAGTGTGATCTGCGGTCTTTCCAGGGTGAAAATCCTGTGGGTCAGGGCCCTGCATGCTTAGCCCTGTGATCCGATTGATCAGAGTCAAATCCACTGTGATGTGTCGATTCAACCATAGGTATCCTCCGTGATAGAAGGACAACAGTAAATTGATGCACGCGTTCACTTTTTGATGCCTCCCAAAATGAGGAATCTTCATTACGTTGAGGAGGGTTGACTGCACGAGGTTATGGGTCCACTGTTGGGGGACAATATTTGGGTTCTTCCCTTTGGTGACAGTCATATACTTATGTGGGGATAGCATACTATATGCCTTCCTGTCACCAAGGTTGAAGTCGCTAAACTTCAAGGTAGCAATCTTGTCTTGGTCAGCGCGTACTGCATGTATCCCCTTCAGAAGGTACACAGTGATCAATTTGTATTCAAAGTCCCTGGGCACACTGTCTCGGTTCACTATTTTTCTTAGAGGTGAAACGTATGTAGGCAAGATGCTTGGGATCATCTTCACAGTTGAAAAATCATTTCCAATATTAGATCATCTTTCCGAGGGCAGTCGAGATGGTCCTTCTTGCGCAGTGGAGGGGGAAGCTGGCAGTTCTCCCGAGGACGATGCTTGTACACCTGTAGACATTTCTCTTTTCGAAATGACTCTATATTTCATAAAGTCAATCAAAACTTCTTCAACTATTTTCTCTGCAGCACTGAGCTCATTCGACATATAGGCTCGTGGTCAATTAGATCAGGTGTGAACTAAATTCAGAGAATGCAATGAAGGGTATGGGGACAAGGTGATGATCACAGTGCAAAATAATCTCAGGCTTTAGGCTCAAATTCTTAGTTAGAAAAATTATTCTTGGTGCGTGGTGCAATGGACTAAATAAGAAACTTAGCAATGGTCTATTTGCAACGAGTATAAGGTGTCACTAGCTCGTGTTTTGTCCGTTGTGGCACGGTTTAATGGTCTAGTGGCCAACCATCAATTCTTTTCGACCCATTCGAAGTGGTAATCGAACAATTATATCGGCTTTCAATGGTTATATTGCTTCGCTTTGGTGAAGTGGCCTATGTTGCTGGTATGATATTTTGACGAAGTTCAAATTCTGCAAGTTTTCCTTCTGCGAAGCTTCTTCTGGAATTTTCTGTAGCTTGTCGATCTTAGCTCTCTTTTTACTTATCTTCCTAGCCTTCTTTCCAGTGAGCTTCATCTCAGTGATCTCCTTCCCATTCTGATTCTTATTTTCCTTGGACATAGTCACTTTGCACTGTTGAGATTCTCTCCTAAGACTCGGGGGTAGTATTTCTTCTATATCTGAGACAGATACTGCAATCTTTTGTGAGTCCTCTAGTGCTCTTGCAACTTTCACATCTGGGCTCTGGGTGTCAAATAACTTTGATTTGTTCTCTTTTTCTTCAATCAACTGTGCAATCCTTCTAGTCATGAAATCCGTTAACTCTTGTCTCTATTTTTCTAAAACCTTTTCTTCTTCCTTGTTTCTGGCTTGATCTCTCTCAATCCAAGGTTTTCCAAGTAACATAGTAAATGGGGCATTGTCCTCAATAAAATTGATGATCTCAAAATCTTCCTCTGTCGAAGTTCCATTAGCATTCATAGATATCTGAGTGATCCTTCCACATAGGTTCACCAATTTTCCTCTGAATATCCCTATTCCTCTTAATGAAGGGATCATAGCAGGTCTTCCTATGGCTTCCCAAGTTCTCCCTGGCATAATGTTCACTAGTGTTTCTTCATCAAGAATGCAGTCAATGTCGAAGTCCCTTATTCTTACCTCGATAAATTCTTTTTCTTTAAATATATATGATAACCTAAAATGTTGGTGGTCGTTCAAGGTGTCTTTCATCTGTAGTAATACCTTCTCGGATTATTTCTGGGGTTCTACTATTTCTAGTTCTGTATTAGGGTTTTCTTCATTTAGTTTCATTCTTTCAAGCTTAGCAATCATTCTAGGGCAATCCAATACTTCATGGTCCAAAGCTTTGCAACATAGGCAACTAGATCTTCTTCCAGGGAATTCCTTAGCAAGATGTCCTGGTCTTCTACAACTGTAACATAGGGTTAATCCTCTCTTCCTTTTAAATGATCCGCAGCCTTTTCTGTACTGCATACTAGGATCATGATAACTAGCCTGCAAAAAATTCTTTCTAGGATCCTGCATCCATTTGTTAGTCCAAATATTCTTTCTATGCATAGGTATAACATATCTATCACTATGCTTATCAGATTTATTCATATCAAACTTTCTTTCATCTATCAGAGCCCTAGTTTTCAAGCTAGGACATAATCTATCAAACATACCTAGATCCATACTCTTAGAAACAAAATTTTTCACTTATTTTACTTTTGTAGAGAACAAAGCTTCTAGATCTAAAACATTTTGACTATTCTTACCTTTATCAGAGCACATAGATTACAGATCTTACCTCTTTTCTTTAGAATCTTCCACTTTTTACTTTTCTTAGAGCACAAATCATTCAGATCTTGCTTCTTTTCTTCAGATCCGACCTTCTTTCTTTAGCACGGAGCTTTTCAGATTAAGTGGGATACTACACACTAGGGCACAGATCTTTGCACGGAGCTTCCACAGTTTCAGGACAAATCTTTGCACAAAGCTTCTTCTTCTTCAATTCCCAGCAATCACAGTTTCATGTCTCGACAATGGAACCATTTGTTGGCACAGGGCCAGACCCAAGGTTCAACGCTACAAGAGCACACCAACAAAACCCTAACTACCGACCCTTTTGGCAACACCTGTGAAGCAGATGAAGTCTCACATGAGGTAGAGGCAGGGGTGGTTGC
The DNA here is from genome assembly GCA_032191745.1 of Picea mariana. NCBI lineage: Eukaryota > Viridiplantae > Streptophyta > Pinopsida > Pinales > Pinaceae > Picea > Picea mariana. The sequence goes on along the minus strand of JASDQU010010884.1, from coordinate 191,402 downwards.
AGGAATCAAGTGTCTGCAACCTTAGCTGGGACATAGATCTGTGATTATATCGCTTATAGAGTACTTAGCATCGATCATTCATCAATATTTAACCCTTATTATACTTCGCAGATAGCATAGAGCATCATAGTATTCACTTATATCTAAGGTAATTTAGCACTTAGCAACAATAAAACAGGTTAGATATAGTAGGTCATCACTAAACATCTTCATTCATATCAGATCTACCATTCATATACATATAATGAAGAACAAAGCATTAGTATACCTATCTAAATATACCAAAGCACTTAGACAAAGCAGAGATAAACACATCAAGTCAAAGAATAAAGAATAAAACATATATTTACGTGGTTCACCCCCTTCCCTGGGGCTACTTCCACCAACTCTTCTTCTTTATTAGTGTCTCCAATTGCTTATAGGCACAAATCCACCAAAAACCCTTCCTCGCATAGGACATAAGACTTGCACGACTTGCTAGATCCTTCTTCCTTGCGCTTTCAACACAAAGCCTTCTATAACTTCTACAACAACTTGCACTTAGCTATGTAAACCTTCTACAACCACACAAAGAGAACTTACATAGACTATTATCACCTAGCTTACATCACAAAGATACAATCCCCCTCTACTATATGCCTATATGTTTATTTATACATTACAAAAGTGGGCCTAAATGTGGGTAAACACACGGGCTGACATCCCTTTCCCATTACATATTTTCAAAACCCAAAAGGGACCCAAAAGTGGTTCGAGATTCCTCAATATCCGCTTCGTCTGGTGCTCCATCTTCGATAGGCTGTTGAAGTCCCAAAAATGGTCAAACATGACCAAGAAACTCCCCAAAACTTGGTCAAGGGCCAACAACCTGGTACTTACCTAAATGTTTGAAATTACACATAATTTCTATAGGAATGATATCATGTATATATAAGTAAATAAATAAACAGAAGATATTATGCAAAAATTGAAACAAATGAAAATGTTACATTCAAAAAATTAATGTAAACAAATACTTGGAACAATCATTGTCAACATTATGTGCTCCCTCTTTATTGACATCCAAGGAGGAATGCTATTGTTGATAACAAAAATAGGCCACAATGAGTAAATACACCTAAGCTCTCCAAATGGATTAACATTGTCAGTTGCCAATGTAATCCTAACATTATAAGGTTCATCTTTGAAATCTGCCCATTTTTTCTCAATTTCCCTAAATGAAGAACCATAGGCAGGCATTCGAAGAACACCATATCCACTTCTGTTATGTGCATGGTAATCCATAAATTGTGCTATGATTTCACACTTGAACAATCACTGAAAACGTGGAATTATGGGAATATGACAAAGAACCTTTCGAGGCACCCTTTTTGTTACTTGATCCATTCGATATCTACTGATAAGACATTGCAAACATTCTGTTTTCAAATCATGTTTTCCATAATATATAATATTATCATTAGGACATGCATCTATAGTTTGATAATCCATTCCAATGTCTTTCATAATGGCATGCAAACTTCGATATGTGCGAGGTAAAATATTTGAGAATGGTAACAAAAATTCATCCAAGAATCTACAGCATAACAAATAACTAGTTAATGTAAAGAACATTAATTGTAAAAATTGCATTCATATTTTACACATTAATTAACACTAAAAACAAATAGAAAAAAATGAACTTTTATGTATAATATGAGATGAAACATATTACATACCTTAGGATCTGTGTCATACAAGTGTTCAACAAATTATTCATAACCTTTAAGTTCACTAGCAACAATGTAGCAGAGAGAATATTTTCTCTTGATCCTTCATAAAGTCGTTTATTTTCCTTTTCTAATAGAGGTTCATCATAAATACTATCATTGTCCCCATCCTCATCTGGCTGCAAAAACAAATCTTGGATCATTTGATTTGTCCCATCATCTTCTTCCATGAGATCCTCATTTTCTTGATCATGTTCCTCATCTCGTACAACATCATTTCTACTACTACTTGGTGCAATATTCCACGGAAAGTTAGAGGGAAACTCTAACTTTATAATTACAAACAATCATGCAAAATTAGTGTGTACTATAACAAACATTCAAATAATATATATACATATATATACTTTTATATAAAATTGACAATATAAAAATAGATAATGAATATATAGCTAATTACCATAGGACGATATTCATTCAATCCGCCATGAATGTGCCCATATTTCCTACAATATTTTGTAGCTGTTGTTACTAAAATTCTTACAGGACGTATGGGGCAACATTTTTTGCAAGGGAAATAACATATACCATCACCCTTTTCACACGCTTTACTTTTTTCCCCACCTCTAATTATATTCTATGACATTCTTCTGCACAAAAATACCCTTTCGGAATCATCGTTGTTATAGCAAGATTGTCGAAACATATTTAAATAGCAAACTGTTTATAGGTCACTATCGTCGCAATTGCGACGAACATTTATAGGTCACTTTAAATATTTAGATCGTAAATCACTTTAAATATAGGTCACTTTAAATCGAAAAATATTTATAGGTCACTTTTGTTTCTCTTGCGACGAAAAATTGACCAAATCAAATTAGACTTTGTCAAATAGTATAACGGTTAATATGAACTGTATCAAATAGTGTAACGGTCAATAGTTAGCATCGCACTTGCAACGAATTCACACATTCGTCGAAATAGAGACGAATGTCCACTATCTTCATGATCGTCACAAAACAAACAAAAGTTTGATTCCGTTGAGAGACCAACGAATATGGGCTGGATTTATAACAAAATTGAAAAATTGAACTATTTCTCTTGAATTTTGCGACGAAAGGGTACTTTCGTCGCAAATGTTTCAATATGTAGTAGTGTCATAATCATCACCAATATCAATATGTGCTTCTAATAATATACCAATACAAGTATGCTACATCATCCATAAACCATGTGTCAACAATAATACTAACAAGTGCCTCCAACCATGTACCAAGTATGTACCAATCATGTATTAACTACTCATCAACTATGACTCATCAATATGTACCAACATCATCAACTATACACCTCATGTATGTGCCAACTCATCAACTACTTTTCTCAACCATGTACCCAACATGTACCTCAACCAAAATCCCTCATCAATTTCATCATCCAAATATGATGTGTAACTCTGTAATAGACCTCATGTATATGATCACATACCTGAAAAGCTTCCTTAACTTTAACAACAAGAGACTATCATTTTCATCAAACTTTACTTTAATCTCACATGACTAGTTTTGGATTAGTCAACAACCCTAAATTGAAATAATCATAACTATGTACCTATGTTATAAGGGAAAAACTCTCTATGGCCAAGGGTAAACCACAACAGACAGGTATGACTGTAGAAATCAACTCAATTCCAACATATTCTATATAAAATAATGTGCAATACAAGGAAGAGGCCTACCTCGATCCAACGTTTGATGATGTTCCACCATTGAGCACTTTGACCCAAAGCTTTATACCTACAAGAAGTTCTCGACAAACAAGCAGAACAAGTACATAGTGATAATATAAAAGGGGTTAGCACATCATATAGCATAATGCATTAATAAACATTACAAACACACCCATGGATAATAATCATATATTTGCAAGATACCAATAGGACAAAAAATGAGTATTTCTATTAATATTTGATCAGTAGAAGTGACAACATTACAGACCTCTGTGTTGGCATGGTTCGAAACCAAGAAACCAAGTTCCTTCCAACTGGGTCTCAACCACTTCAATCCTCCACCAAAGGAAAGCTCATAGGACAGAGGCAATGAGGTCCTCTCAACAATAGGGAAAGAGCTTGGGGGTTGAACACTGTGTTCAAACTTGAGGGACAAAGGGATGCAGACTCAATATGAATTAATTTCTCCAGAGTAACTTTGCTCTCAAAGTTGAATGCTTTCTCCTCTTTTCCATAGCTCGAAATTGTGCTCTTATAGCCTCTATAATGCAACTGAAAGGCCAATTCAGAATGTTTCCAGTATATGGAAGGCCAATGATCAGAGATCTTATGTCATGACATGGAAACCCAACCTCATTTTGTATTTTTTGGCACAAATACTGATATACGCGAGCTGTAGCAGAGCAGCAAGCGTATACACATCTTGTATAACTGATAGGGAGCATATATGTGGAAAACTGTATATTTTTAGCTCTGGATTCATCAAAAAGGGATGATAAGTCTGCATAGGGAAATGGAAAAAGGTCCTCTGTGCAAGATAGCAATGGTGAGGCAAATATTTCTATAAAATATGCCCCCTAATGTGTGAGATCAAAGGAGTATCTATGATGGACAAAATACATTATAAATAACCCATAAGTGGAGTGGTAGAGAACCAGCTAGATGAAATCAATTGCTCATTACATTATGTACTGAATTTGCATACATGGCTGCCAAGAATACAATGCATATCCATGTGGAAAATATACCAAACAAGTGTTCATGGCCATGAATAGGAAAATACAAATGTGGTTACATGCCAAAGGCTGTCATAGTTACTAACAAGGCCCAGTGAAACCAGTCTCAAAATAAATCTGAAGATATCTGTATACCATGGAGTACAATCTGATCTCCCATGATCACTGAAGTCAACTAGGTACTGGTCCAATGAAGGGGAAGCAACTGCTCAGGAAAGCTGTGGCCTCATAGTGATGTCTTCAAGTCTTCTACACTATCCACCAAAGGTGCAAGTATACATCATGTGAATAAAAGAGTTGAGGTCGAACACGATGAGACATCATTTGATTACCGGTCATTGAGGTATACCATTAACAAACACGAGACAACCTACCAATAATGAAAGTAGGTATCAAGGCACTGAGTACATTCCTACAAGTGTGAAAAAGGATTCGATGCCAAACACTTGATAAATCCATTGATTATGAGACATTGATATATTCCCATCTGTCAATGGCGAGAGAGCCTGCCACTAATGACTGCAAGCCTCAAGGTACTCATAAAACTCTAGGTCCCATATACAGAATAAATGAGCTGAAGTCGATGGAAAGAGACCCACTGAAAGGAGAGCATTGAGGCATCTCTCATCAGTCATCACGAGGAACAAAGTAGGAGCTTCATGATTTGGTGGAGATCGGACGAAGAACATGTTCATGAACCAATGACCCTGTGCGTCTTTCACGTGTGACAAATGTAAGAAGTACACGAAAAGGACCCTCTGAATAGAAGCCAATGATGAAAAACTATTGACAAAGGTGAGGAAACCACCAATAAGGCTAATGACATCTGAGACACTGCACGAATCCCAAAGTGTGAATATATGTCTTGTCGTCGAACATAAGGGAAACCACCCAGTGAATGACCAATGATAAAATGTCGACTGTTGGGTTCAAGGTGACCTACCAATGATGGAAGTAGGGCCAGGGTGCATGATAAGACCAAAGTATAATGTGATTCTAAGACAAACTGAGGGTATGGCTGACATGCAAAGTCAATATTTCTGAGGAGTGGCTGACACAGGTTGATAGACATCCTTTGAACAAGAGAATGAGACATATGGTGGAATCCGATAACATGGACTCAATGATGTGACAATTAGATGCATGAGGCATCAATAACGTTCTCTATAGGGACTGGAAGAGTAACTGGTCGGTAGAGAAAACTTTGTAGCGAGATCAACTTCCTAAGGCCATGCTAAACCCAAAATTATGATGACACAAGGACTCAATAACTTTGTGCTATGTTCAAAGATGAAACGACTACTGCCAATTACAATCTAGTACTCCCTTCCCACCCGTATTTTTTTTTTCATAACAAATGAATGCTATGATACAGAGGAGGGAATGAGTGTCGCAAGTAAGAAAAACTAGTTCTAGTAGTGGAACATACCTATGCTTAATGCAAGGAAATGCATGCAGGATATGGACACTCGGGGTGATTCTGGGTTCTGTCCCCAATGGAGTCGCCATTTCTGTTACAAGGGAAAAACTCTCTATGGCCAAGGGTAAACCACAACAGACAGGTATGACTGCAGAAATCAACTCAATTCCAACATATTCTATATAAACTAATGTGCAATACAAGAAAGAGGACTACCTCAATCCAACATTTGATGATCCACCATTGAGCACATTGACCCAAAGCTTTATACCTACAAGAAGTTCTCGACAAACAAGCAGAGCAAGTACATAGTGATAATATAAAAGGGGTTAGCACACCATATAGCATAATCCATTAATAAACATTACAAACACGCCCATAGATAATAATCATATATTTGCAAGATACCAATAGGATGGAAAAGGAGTATTTCTATTAATAATTGATCAACAGAAGTGACAACATAACAGACTTCCGTGTCGGCACGGTTCGAAACCAAGAAACCAAGTTCCTTCCAACTAGGTCTCCACCACTTCAATCCTCCACCAAAGGCAAGCTCATAGGAAAGAGGCAATGAGATCCTCTCAACAATAGGGAAAGAGCTTGGGGGATGAACACTGTGTTCAGACTTGAGGGACAAAGGGATGCAGACTCAATATGAAGTAATTTATCCAGAGTAACTTTTCTCTCAAAGTTGAATGCTTTCTCCTCTTTTCCATAGCTCGAAATTGTGCTCTTATAGCCTTCAGAATGCAACTGAAGGGCTGAGTCGAAACATTTCTAGTATATGGAAGGCCAGGGATCAGATATCTTATGTCATGACATGGAAACCCGACCTCATTTTGTATTTTCTGGCACAAATCCCAATATACGCGAGTTGTAGTGGAGCAACAAGCATATACACATCTTGTATAATTGATAGGGAGCGTATATGTGGAAAAATGTATATTTTAAGATCTGGATTCATCAAAAAGGGATGATAAGTCTGCATAGGGAAATGGAAAAAGGCCCTTTGTGCAAGATAGAAATGGTGAGGCAAATATTTCTATAACAACCTATAATGAATAAAGATCTGAAAATAGTACACAATGTTCTTCAGTGTGTTTTATGTAATTCCTCCAGATGTCACTACTTGGAACCTCTCAGAAAATGAGTTATAGAAAAAATGGCATAACTTGTTGAATTCTGGATTATTCTAGAGAGCAAAATTGTAGAGCGTGCCCCACACGAAATATTTGTTGTATGGATCTGAAAATTTTACACAGAATACTACAGACTGTACTCTAACCAACACATTTGGTCTTACTAAATTTGGATCTGTTATAAATAAATTTTGACGTTCTTACCTGAAACACATGTTTTAGACTAGTTTCAGGACTAGCCACAAACCTTATTTTCCACATGTTGGACACACCTACCACACTTAGAGGGGGGGTGAATGAGTGTGGGGCTATTTTTCCCAAAACTTCCCTCTTGAAAAAAACTCATTAATTAGCATTCAACATTTATTCATTACCCATTGTTGTCATTTATAACCAGTTAGATGTAGGCACATATCAGCAACATATATTAGCAATATATCATTAACAAGTCATCATCACAATGGACACAAAGAACACAAGATGTATGTACAATTTTCTTTTTATTACAGACTACAATCCTTGGGTTTATCAGCAAAAACTGAATAGAGTACAACTCTACAAGAGCACCAGCTCTATATGCAAGACTCAGATTACACCCTCAACACCAACTGAGATGAGGCAACAATCCTCAACAGATATCAATCTGTCAACAGGTACGCGACCTGTCAGTAGTGCAGCCCGCGTGTGCACGTGCCCTGGCTCACTACAGCCCGCGTGTGAATGCAGCCAATGTATAATGCAACAAACCCATGCTTCTGAGCAACATGCCCAGATCCTTTGCAGCCTGCAATCACTTTTTCTTCTGCCTTCAACTGTCCAAACTGACCCACAACCAGTCACAACATATCCAAGCTCTCTAATAGCTTGTTCATGCTCCACATCAAATCAATATGAATGTTATCTCAATCATATACAAATTACTAGTATACCATAGCAATCATGTCACTACTGAATCACAAGAGTGTTGCTCTACAAGATACCAGATATATAAAATATGCAGAACAGAAATGAAATGATAGAAATGATAGAATAACAGTAAAATATCTAGCATAATCTTCACAATACACAGAAATGGTATACTAAATAGCAATAGAAATAACACTTTGAATCAGATAGCAATGTTCACAGGCCTCTTTGAGGGGGAAACCTCCAGTCGAGCAGCGCTCTGTTACAATAATCTTCAAGCTAGGTTTTCCATACCCTCGACCCTTATTTATACTAAATATGTCTATTAAGAGAAGCATCTAGGGGAAGATCCTTCTAGAAGCAGAAGCTTCTATTAGGTCTTCTTACATCTACCTTATTCTATTTTATTGAAAGGTCTTATTAATATTTACCTTTATTACATCTGAATACATTGATCTACCTATGTGCGGGTTAGGACCTTAACATGTCCACCCCCTTAAAAACAACCTTGTCCTCAAGGCTTGAGATGTGGAAACTGCTGCAGAATGGTAGTTGGTTCCCAAGTGGCATTTGCTGGAGTCATATCTTTCCACTATACTAGCACTTCCTTGATGGTTCTCTGACGTTGGCGATGCTCCCACTGGTCCAAAACTGCTTCTGGTTGTAGCCAAATGGATCCTTCTTCAGCTAACTCTGGAAGGTTGGTTTGAATTTGGCACCTGGTTCCAATCACTTTCTTCAAGCATGAAACATGAAAAACATGATGTAGCTTCGACTGATTGGGCAGAACTAACTGATACGTGACTTGTCCCACACGCTTGAGAACTGTGTAAGGGCCATAAAATTTGGGTGCTAGCTTCTGACACTGCTCGGCCTTGAGGGAAGTTTGCTTATATGGTTGCAGGCACAG
>JASDQU010010884.1:161618-182470 GCA_032191745.1 Picea mariana | reverse complement strand
TAATCAACCTCATGAGGGAAGGTGAGGAGTTTTCTAATCTAACGGCTGAGATTAGATTAGATGGGTGGCTGAGATTTGGTGTCTCTTCACTCACCCTCACTTTAATCATAAAGTTATCTTTTAATTTGCATCTCACAAATTAATTTGACTAAGACCCACATTCGGCAATTTCTCCACTTAGGTGCCTAGGGAAGAGAAACACTTGCCTTGGTACTTCATTTTAATTAAAAATTTAACAATCATATGCATAGATAACTGGAGAAGGTGAAATTTTCAAAGTTTTGGGGTTCTATGGATGGACAAGCATCCGAGGCCTAGTTAGAAAATATGGTTATGTGCTTCGCTTTGAAGGACTACACTTACAACCTCAAAGTAAAGATGGACATATTCTAGTTGAAGGGAGTGATTTATTGTGGTGGAAGATTTTTTATGTATGTAGCATCAGACATGTACTTCCATGTCGATTTGTGTCTAACAAGTGGGAGTCGTCCTTAATTCCTCTCAGGCTTAAAAGATTCACTTTAATACAATGATTATTAAAGTGAATGTACTTTTGTAATTAATGTGAGTTTAATTTAAGTCAAATGCCTAAGTATTTGACATTGGTGAGTTAAATTAAATCCTATCCATTGGATCTAAAGTGAAGGTGATATTTAATATCAACCTTTGATCACTTTGGATATCTAGGGTTTTGGATTTAGGGTAAACTCAAGGTTATAAAAGGAAGACTATGTGAGGGGAGGAGACACACATAGAGTGAGAGAGTGAGATATCATTAATTGGGTGAAGAAGGACTTTCATCCAAGTGTGCATGGAAAGGATCAAGGAAAGGAGAAAAGGGACAGAAAGGGATATAACAACCAAATGAAAAGATCAAAGGAGTAATCTTGAGGTTTGTAAGGCTTCGTTATTTATTACTTTGCATTATTCCTAAGCTGGCTCATTATCCCAGGACTGTAGCCCAGATTTACAATAATAAACATCTCACAGTCTTGGTTTTCCCTTCAGGGGATTTTACCCAGAAAATTCCATGTGCAATGTGTTTGGTTTCTAGTTTTTTCTTCCGCTATAATGTTTCGTTAATAAATCAATTGTTATTTTATTCAATAGAAGTAATATGTTTGGAATTAATTATTGGGTGCTAGGTTAGCAGAATATAACATGGTATACGAGTGTGATCTATGAAATAAGGAACCATGTTGCAAAGATCGTAATTTTTGCAGGAGGGAAACACCGATAAATTTTTATTTTTTGTAGGCTCAACTATGGGTAAATTTCAAACACGAAATTAAAAAAATAATAAGAAGAAAAGGAGCAGTTGTACAATGTACAACCACTTGTTGCAGTCGAGGATTGGATGCATATTAGATACACGTGGAGCTGGGAGAAAAAAGGAGAACTGACAAGTGAGTTGCGAGTGATGGGTTGAACGCTACAGATTGTAGGGAGATCACACAGGTCATGGATCATGAGCTACTACACAATGTCAAGAGTTGAGGTGCACATCCAGGGTGTAGTAGAGGAGCTGCGTGGGTGGTTGAAGTAGTTTGTGGGTGCTACAATTGTAGCCACCAAGGAAGAAGGATTGTGGATAGGATAAAATTCGGTATATCAAGCATGAGGTTGGGTGGTAGCCACAACACCAACAAAGAAGGTGGTCGAGGGTACAAAGGGAAGCAACTGCCACAACAATAGAGGGTAGATTATAGTTGTGGATTGTAGGATCAGGCCATCAACCACCAGTAGAGAGGACACACAAGAGATAGTGCGGGAGGAGGAAGATCAAAGGAGTAGTGGTTTGAACAACGAGCAGTGGGTTTGGGTAGAGGGTCACATGCAAGGATCAGGGCAACAAGAAAAATTCTTCAATTTTTTTTCTTGAAGGACTGGGCACATATTTTCTATAGATTGTTGTTTCAGTTTTTTGTTTTTTAGGTATAGATCAGATATTGGATATGGAAGTAGTTGGTTTGAGGTATGAGGAATAGTTGGAGGGTGCCTCTAAATTTCTTCCATGAAAAGTGAGGATCATGTTTCTCTTAAAGGAGAATGGACTATGGAGTCATGAAAATATCATAGTGACCATGTCGACAGATCCTGCAAAGCTATCCATGCATGAGGCAAGGGAGGCCAAGGCAATGTCGATGATATTATATTTAGTGAGGAATCATCTTGTACCTCACTTATCTAAGAAAATTTCATCCAATGCGATTTTCTCAACTCCGACAAATTTGTTTCAAAGTAAGAATGAGAACCATAAGATAGTATTGAGGGACCAAATCAAGAACACCAAGATTTCCAAGATTGATTCAGTGACCAGTTATCTCACCGGGATCACTCGGGTTTGTGATCAATTGGGGGAATTTGACGAGATAGTGCAATATGTGGATTTAGTGAGGGTGGACTTGAAATGGTTTCACCAAGCCTTGGACTACATTCATTGCAGGAATTTGTGCTTGAGAGAAGCTTTCAGTCTTTGACCAATTGTGGGATGATCGCATCTAGTAGGAGACTCATAGAGAGGATTTGAGAGGCACACAAAAAGATGGTGATGAGGAGAACCTTGCACTTACCATTCAAGAAAAATAAGGGAAAGGGGAAGACCATGAAGAACACAAGTGGAGATTCATCTTCACAAGCTAGCATAGGAAAGGACCTAAGTAAGGTCAAGTGTTTTAACTATTATAATAAGGGACATTATGCTTCATAGTGTTCGGAGAGAAATAAGGGTGGTAATGGGATGAAACTAGAAGAAACTGTGTCGACAAAGGCTCAAGTGGATGAGTTTTCCAAGAAGTTTGAACATGAGTTCCTACTTGTTTCCCATATTTCCTTGGGCACCATACCAGTTGGTGCATGGTTGCTAGATAAAGGAGCCACATGTCATATGATAGGAGCACAAGAGTTGTTAAAAAACTTCACAAATTCAGACTCAGACATGCATGTGGAACTTGGTGTGGGCACAAATCATGCAGTAAAGGGAACTAGGACAATGCCATTCCTGTTACAACAAATTTTTCCTCATCTCATGCAACTTGCTTGGATGGCCTTTCCATTTCCCTATGCAGACTTGGAGTTCCCTTTTATATATTCCAGAGCCAAAAAAACACATTTTCCCACATATACATTCCCTATCAGTTAGACAACAAGTGTATACACATGTTTCTCCATTACAGCCTGCGTACATCGGGTTTTGTGCTCAAAATTAAAAATTATGTCAAGTTTCCATGCCATGTCACGAGATCCATGATCCTTGAACTTCCATATACTGGAAACGCTCCGACTTGACCCTTCAGCTCCATGTGAAGGCTATAAATTGAGCCATATCCAAGCCTTGGGAGAGAATTAAACTTTGAGATAAAAAGACACTCTAGAGAAATTTCACTTCATATTGAGTCTGCATCCCTTTATCCTTGAAAGTTTGAACCCCTTGTTCAACTCCCAAGCTCTTTCTTCTTTGTGATGGAGAATCTCACTGTCTCCTTTATATGATATTTACTTTGGTGGAGGATTGAAGTGGTGGATGCTTAGATGGAGGGAATTAGTTTCTCGGTTCTGATATGTGTCGTTACAGAAGTTTGTCACCTATATACTTTTTTCTGATTATTTTAATAGAAATGCTCTTTTCTCGTCCACTTGATATCTTGCAAATATTTGAATTATTATTCCATGGGTGTATTTGTCATGTGTGTTAATGGATTATGCTAACCTATATGCTAACATTATATATTATCACTATATGCTTTTGTATCTTGGTTTTTGAGAACAAGTTGCAGGTATAAAGCTTTGAGTTGCGTGTTCAACGGTGGTCTTCATCGAATGCCCAGGAGAGGTAGGATCTTGGCCTTGTCTTGTTAGCATTTCATTTATATAACATACTTTGAATTAGAGTTGATTTCTGTGTGTCATTCCATCTGTTGTGGTTTACTCCATGCCATAGAGAGATTTTCCTCGTAACATAATTGGCGACCATACTGGGGATTGATCTTATGTTTTGGGGTTTGGAGTGTTTTTGTCCTTGAATTTCTCTCTGTTAGCTTGAGTTTCCTTGTCTCATGATTATTTAACAACCTATTTTTAGTTTTCATCTAAGTTTCTTGGCTTAACCCTTCCCTTGGAAATGTTTTACTATATATACATGGTTTTTCCCTTAACAAACGCGTACATACGCAATGTTTCCTCCCGTGGGGCACATACATGCGCGATTTTTTCTCAAACAGTCACGCACATAAGCTCTTTAGGCTTACTGGCTGAGTTTGGTGTTTGTTGGGTGAGTTTCGTTGGTTGTTGAGTCTTCTTGGGTCTCTTTCCTAACTCTTAACTGCTTATAGAGTGGTAGGAAACCTTCTTATTGTTGAATTTTCAGGAAATATTCTTTCTTATCATATTTTTCATTGATTGTCCTTGAACATTGGTCTAAGTCTTTGCTTCTTGGTATCCTTCTTGGATTGTTTGTTTTTTATTGAAATAAGGTCTATATGTGAAGCTACTATTCAATCCCGTCATTTTATTTTCATTATATAAAAAATACAAAAACATTTTCTCATGTGGAATTATGTCATTTTCTGTTTTGATTACTTTACATTGATTTTGACACATGTGGAGAGATTACATTTCATTGAAATTGTAGAGATTGCATTGAAAAGTTGTGTTTAGAAGCATACCATCTCTTTAGAATTCAGTATTAGTACTTTGCTTTTTTATATTCGCTTATTTTATATGCTGAGTCATAATACCATTAGTTTCACGACCACGCCTCTTGAGTAAACAGAAGCCATTAAAAGTAATGTTGATTAATCAAAATTGATTAGAAACGATTTTATTTCTCAGGGTACACAAACAAGTATAGGACATAGGGCCTTGGAATAGGATTTTGTGAGTAAAAATCTCTAAGGCTATTAAATTAAACATATGTGTCTGACTAGGGAGTGGTGAAACCCATTATGTAATTAGTGATGTCAAAAGGCTCCGCTCACACTAGAGTTAAGCACGAGGTCATGCGAAGTTGGTTGCAGAGATAACCCTCTAATACCTTCTCAGCATCATAGATATTTCTATGGTTCTATTCTTAGGGGGTCTTGCTAGTACCTTTACCTCTGTGAGAGGCGGTCTTTTCAATATTTCAGGACTTGTTACCTTTCCCATATAGTGGACCGGACTTACGATTGTTCACCTGCACATTGGCTATATTGTGGTGACTCTAATTTCTTGACATAGGTAGCCACATAGGTTACTTGCAAGGGTTATTCTATAGGTACCAAGATTCAAATAAGGGTTGGACAACACACAACCTTTATGGAGGATTACCTCTCTAGGGGGATATGACCGACTGCGTTGTTAAGCCCACGAGGTCCCTTATAACTGATTCCGATACCTACAATATTTTGAAGGGAGTCTCAGACCCCTCTTGGGTGAGACATACCTACTCTAGTGAGGGAGGCCCCTTTTCAACTACTATATCCTATTTGTGTGCATTTGGCCTTTTTTCTTTATTTTGTTTTGCTCTCTGATTGTTAATTGGCCCTAGGATTTGGTTTTATATCTCGAGTCTTGAGTCATCGTGGAGAAAGACCAAATTCCTCGTAGGTCTCGCCATTTTTTGAAGTTACCACCGCATATTGAGTCTTTATCGAAGTTTCCTTCTAAAAGGCATAAAGTTAATAAATGTGGTACATATATCTCCACACCCCAGACTTGTGATAATCCAATTATGAATACTGAGTCAAACTTGAACATCACCGGGAGTCCCTCAACTCCTATATATTTCATGATTAGTGGGATTCCTTCAACTCATTCAACCTCGACGGTTGGGGCACCAGAGATCCCCACCCCTACTACTACCCAACCTATGGATTCTGACTCGACCCATAGGAACAAATCCTTTTAGATCTCTTTTTGGTATGCTAGGTTACCATTCTCATTCAATACCTTCAGTTTCTAATCCATTTTCTTTTTGTATGCCCAACATGATGTCACAACTCTCATCCTCTGTTCCAACGACTAATGCAAATCCTAGTTTTTGACTTGGGGGCATGGATCCTCCGTATGCTCCTCTCTCATTTGGTGGAGGTCATATTCCTGAAATGAGTCCTACGGTTGGAGGTTGGCCTCATTTTTATTTCAGGTCTAATCCTAGTCTCAATTCTCCTGGATGGAATGCCAACCTGGCATAAAATTCACTTCCTATATTCTATCCTTTATCCCTTATTCCTCCATGTCAATTCCAACAAACACAATTATTATGGCAAATCCCCCTCTGTCCTCTGAAGTTCCATCAGGAGGAATTCAATTTCATGCTATGGGAAACCCCAGCCCAAAGCTACTCCAGCTGGGGGCAGTGTATATAACCCTCATTATGTTGCTTTCATAGGTATGGTTCCCATACAACCTTTTATGAATATGTTTGGAGGAGGATATTATCTTACTGGACAAGGCCATGGTATATACCAGATTCTTGGATGGCCTGCAATCCCTCAAAAACAATCCTTCTCGAGAGCATGGGATCAGATGTTGCAACCCTACTCCCTTTTCTGGCCAAACTTAATATGTTCAATTTTTCAAAATTAATGAATGACCCTCTGTGTCATGATCCATTATGGCCTCCTATCCCCAGAAATCTCCCTCCAGACATTCCAAAATTTAAAGGCAAGAATAGCGAGGATCCGGGTGATCATGTCACTACTTTTCATCTTTGGTTCTCATCCAAATCCCTTAATGATGATTCTATTTGTTTTAGGATATTTCAACGCATCCTCACGGGGTTCACCACGAAGTGGTACATTGAGCTACTGATGATACGAAATCGGTGCTTAGTAATTTACACCTTGACTTTGATTTTAACAAGATCTTTTCTAATAATGCATGTGAATTATATGAGCAGTAAAAAACTTAAATAATTAAGAGAAATTGTAGAAAACACAAAGAATCAAACCATAAATAGATTGAACACTAGAAATTGATAACAGAGTTCAACAAATTATCCTACATCTCTGGGCCTTTAGTTGCAGTGTGGGGGGATTCTTTATCATTCCTCAATGGTCAAAACACTACTTCAAAATTACATCACTCAATTCTCTGATTGACTTAGTTGTACTATGCTCTGTCTCAGGAACCTGATGTAATAGATGACACTCAAAATGGTGGAGTAGAACTCCCGAAATAAGCCTCACAATCTCAACTACTCTTTTGGCCTCCCTACCTAAGATGACTTAATCCTTCACAAATTCTCCTTGAATTTGCTACCAAAATTCCTTCTAATCTGTTTTTCAAGACCTCCTTGAAAGGATTCAAACAAGCCTCACTGAGATCCCCTCTCAAATGGGCTCAATCAAGTCACTTACACAATGAGGACAGGCCAACAAGCCTTTCTTCGGAAAACTCCTTCTCCTCACTCTTGCTTCAAGAGTCACTTGTGGCTTGTTTCAAAGCTACATAATTCTTGGTTTATATAGTATTTGGGATGGGAATCATATCCTAGCTTCCCCCCAAGGTTTTGGCCACTTCCTAGGCTCAAATCCTCCAAAAATGGGCAAAATCCCATTAAAAAGGGCTAAAATACATAACAATAAGCCCAAAATACATAAAAAAAATATTAAAATAATGTTAAAAACCCACTTTTAGCCCAAAGTTGGGTGTACGCCCCTGGTCTTTAGCTCCCGGTCCCGTGGAAGGTTCCTTGGTCAGTAGGTAGCCCCCGCCAACCGAGCACTTACCTCTTTACTCTACAACACATCACCACACCGTCCACTCACTTGGCTAGTGTGATTGTATAAGTATTCGGTACCAAGGAGGTTGCAAGTTCAATCTCGCCCTCGGTGTCTTTTGTTACACCATATCCGGAATATACATTATAAAAGGATTTCAAGCCAATTGTACCAACAAGTGACTTGGTAGCCCAATTGGTCCACCGACTGTTGTGAACTCAATGCATGGGAATAGGTCTCGAGTTCGACCTTGATGGATTCCAAACAAATTTTGACCTAGGAATTATAGGTTTCACACTCTGACTGGCTCGTACAACCTAGACACATCTAGTCATCGACCTAGTCATCTTCCCAGTCAACACTGCCATGTGTCAAATCTACATAGTCAACACCATACCTACCACGTATCCCAAGCAGATGATGCTACGTCACTGACATACTAGCCACGTGTCATGTTGCTACTGGTGCCACATTATCGTATGGACTACCATGTGTTGCTTCCATACAGTGCCACATGTCAACTTTGTACTAGTCCAAATCGACCCTTGAAGATGCCAAATCTAGCTACCACGTGGCACATCCTGGTGCTGCCATGTGTCCTGCTAATGTCATCATGAAATCATGTTGATGTCATATGAAACATTTCATGATGATGAACTGATGATGTCAGCAATACAGATTTTTGACTTGACTTTGACTTTTTACCTATTTGACCTGAACTTCAGATCACGATATCTTTTGCATACAGAGGCCATTTTTGAAACCAAATATATTGTCAGAATCGACACGATGATCACTACACGATGTTGTTGGTTTCGTTCAAATCCACGAACTTGCAATTTTTGTATTTTTTGGATCCATTTGGATCACACCTCCCCATTGGGACCTTTTGGTCCTCCAAAAGGTTATTACATCAATTGGATACATCATTACAACAATCGACCAAAAAAAAACAATAAATAGTCTAGACTCAACAAAAAATTAACTAGACTCAGTAAGTGATTTCATATATCAAATCACTTTTATTGCATCAAGTAGATTGGACATTGAATCGATGAAACATTTACATATGTGGCATAAACTATTCCCAGTTCCAAGCAGATGAACCATCTCTTGCCGATGGTGTTTCACGGTCATTCTTCTGCAACATTCTTCTTTTTCTCTGGCACTTCAAGATTTTTGGAGTGTCTCAACTCTAGATGCAGATTCCAACAACTATCTTCACAATGCCCATTCCTTTGACATTGTGAGAAATAATTTCTTGCTAGGACAAATTTAATGAAGCCTTTCCTGGATTGAGTTGAATCCTTGTTGGATTTTCCTGACTCTTGTCTTGGTTGTACTGAATTCGCATGTGGATTCTTCTTGACCTGTAGTGTTGCATCATCCTGTCTTGGCATACTCCTTGTCACCATGATCTTATTTATGTATACCATTTGCTTCCATCATACTGCAACACAATGGTTATGATTGCCACAATATGTACATGGAATTATTCTTTTTATAAGTTCCATGACCCTAGCATGTTCGTCATTAAAGGTAGGTGAAGGATATTTATACCTTTCGACCATTTTACCTTTCTTTTGCAACTCACTGTTCATGTCACTGCTGGATTGATCTTATTTCTTGCCTTTACAAGTGGATTTTGATCCCAACAATGATCAACATCATGTCCAAACTTCTGACAATGTGTACAACAAACCACTGGATTTTTGTCATCGGTAGATTCTTTTGCATATCCCAATCCTTCATGGAGTGGTCGTTTTCGTACCTTGATAGGATTAGCTCTACCTTGGCCATGATTTCCAAGACCTTGTTCTTTCATTTAGCCAAAATTGTATAGCATATTCATACCGATTCCTTTGGTATTCTTTTCAAAAGTGTCAATATTCTAATCGTCTGACTCCAGTTCCTGATTAGCTACAGGAGAAGCTAGAGTATACTAAGTACTTTCCGATAGCAAGGAAAATATGCCCATGGCCTCTCCTACTGATTGCTACTCAATTGGAGTAGCGCGAGTCTATGAATCCTCCTCATTGGATTTCCCATGGAATGGATGAATGTCATCATCCTTGACAAAACTTGGACTCCTAAAAGAAGGAATTCTTCCAACTGGTCTTTCTTCTGTTGCTAACACCAATGTTCGCATCCTTTCCTTGTCTTCTTCGAGGATTTGTACTAGTATTCTTAGCTTGGCATTTTCTCACTAAATCTGTTGATTGATCTCCTCGAGTTCCTGGATTCTATCTCTCCTCAATATTTTCCCCATGCTTATTCACAATTCCTACAATATAGTCAACCTGCTATGATACCACTTTATCTGAAATGAATGATTAGTAATTTACACCTTGACTTTGATTTTAAAAAGATATTTTATGACAATGCATGTGAATTACATGAGTAGTAAAAAGCTTAAAGAATGAAGAGAACTTGCATAAAACAAAAATAAGCAAACCATAAATAGATTGAACACTAGAAATTGATAACGAAGTTCGACAAATCTGCCTACGTCTTTGGGCCTTTAGCTACAGTGTGAGAGGCTTCTTTATTATTCCTCAATGCTAAAAAATATTCTTTGAAATTACATCAATCAGTTCTTTGATTGACTCAGTTGTACTATGCTCTATCTTAGGAACCTAATGCAACAGACGACACTCAAAAAGGCGGAGTAGAACTCTCGGAATAAGCCTCACAAGCTCAACTACTCTTTAGGCCTCGCTGCCTAAGATGACTTTAGACTTCAAAAATTCTCCTTGATTTTGCTGCCAAATTTCCTTTTGATCTGTTTTTCAAGATCTCCTTGAACATATTCAAACAAGCCTCACCTAGATCCCCTCTCAAATAGGCTCAATCAATCCACTTACGCAATGAGGACAGGCTAACAAGCCTTTCTTCGAAAAACTCCCTCTCCTCACTCTTTCTTCAAGAGTCACTTGTGGCTTGTTTCAAAGCTACATAATGCTTGGTTTATATAGTAGTTGGGTTGGGAAACATATCCCAACTTTCCCCCAATGTTTTGGACACTTCCTAGGCTCAAATTCTCCAAAAATGGGAAATATCCCATTAAAAAGGGCTAAAATACATAACAATAAGCCCAAAATACATAAAAACTCTTAACATAATGTTAAAAAACCACTTTTATCCAAACATTGTGTGCAATCCCATGTTCTTTATCTCTCGGTCACGTGGAAGGTTCCTTGTTCGGTGGGTATCCCCCATCAATCGGGCGCTTACCTCTTTACTCCGCAACACAATGCCACAAAATTGTTTTCGAAGGTGTGCTTTAACAAGCCACGCCCTCTGCTCACTTGGCTAGCATGATTGTATGAGGATTTGATGTGAGGAGGTCGCGAGTTCAATCCCGCCCTTGGTGCCTTTCATTACACCATATTCATAATATACATTATAAAAGGGTTTTATGCTAATTGTACCAACAAGTGACTTGGTAGCCCGACTGGTCCATCGATCATTATGAATTCATTGCATGGGAATAGGTCTCGAGTTCTATCATGATGGAGTCCCAACAAATTTTGACCAAGGCCTTATTGGCCCAATCTGGGTTTCCATGTGGTGCCTTGTTATTGGTCCATGTGTGATGCTTTGATTGGCTCGTACATCCTAGTTACATCCATTCACCGACCCAGTCAACATTGCCATGTGTCAAATATGCATATTCAACACCACATCTACCACATGTCCCAACCATATGATTCCACATCATTGCCGTATTGACCATGTGTCATGCTACTACTAGTGCCACGTTATCGTACGGACTACCATATGTCTCTTCCGTACAATGCCATGTGTCAACTTTTTACTGGTCCAAATCGACCCTTGAAAATGCCAAATCTGGATACCACATGACATGTCCTGGTGCTTCAACATGTCCTATTGACATCATCATGATTTCATGATGACATCATCTGCCACCTGTCATGCTGACGTACTCTTGATGTCATCTTGACTTTGACTTTTTGCCTGTTGACTTGAACTTTAGATCACGATATCTTTCTCATACGAAGGCCATTTTCGAAACCAAATATACCACTGAAATCAACATGATGAGAACTACGTGATGGAACTGGTTTCGTTTGAATACGCAAACTTGGAATTTTTGGCCATTTTGGATCCATTTGGATCAACTAGGGGGCACATATGAAAACTTTAATCATATGGTTTTGGTCTTTCTCAACCACTTCCAGCTGTCGGTACATTATGATGTCGGCATAGAAATTTTGTCGGCCTTTCACCAAGATAAGGTCACGCATATCTTAGACCATATCCAAGAGTGGCGTAGATAGAATAGGTTGATTAAATCCTACATTCCTCCAGAGTTTATGTTGGAGTGGTTCCTTAAGTCCTTATTGCCTTATATTTCGAAGGATGTTTCTACATCTAGAGTAACATCTTAGGAAAAAGCTATTTTCAAATCCCAACAACTAGACCTCATATATGCTCAGTTTAGGATGTTGTATGAAATTCTTCCTGATGCACCGTGGTTGAATTATGATCCTAGACAAAATCCAAGGGATCATGTCGATGGCATCATAGGCTTTGCAAATGCTAAGTCTATAGACTTTGTGACAAACCAGTTGAAGGATTTGTCTCTAAGCCATCCTATAGCAGAACAAATTTTGACTTCATCCTACACTCCCACTCAGTTGGTGGATGTGCATTTTGTACATACAACAGTCGTCATCCAACCCAAATGGTAACCAACAACTGAGAGGGAATAAAAGAAAAGGATGAGGTAATAATCGTAAGGGTGGGAAAAATAATAATAAAGACAAGAATGACACTAGCAACGATAGATAGAATAATAATGTTGGTGAGGGAAAGAAAGAAAAATGAAAGGTGAAGTTTCCTTGTAAACTTTGTAAATATGATCACCTTACCGACCTATGCCCAAAAATTGAGTAATCCTTGAGGATATTATCACACCCACCTATTGTGCTGAAAAATCCATTTCCACATAATCAACACATGGCTTCGAGGTCCTCCAACATCAGAAATACATCGAGCGGGAGTCAAAACCCCTTGAAACATTAAGGTGGCCATCTATGTGTCAATATGGTCAAGTCTCATATTGATGTAGCCACTGGATCTCATGATTATTGTTCTTCACATATTGTTACAGGTCTAGAGTCTCCCCCTCCTCCAGAATCACCCTTACAGATTCAAAATCTAGAACTTTCACCTCGTATTCTGAAAGGAGCACTAAAACTCTATGTCCACTATCCTAATTCCAGAGTTGCCTAGAACTATTCGATTGCCGAAGATTTGGGTCAAACCCCTTGTGTGATGTCAGCTTTGGAGGTTCTCCAGACATGTCCTTCATAGAGTAACACCTTGTTATCTTCTTTAGGATCTCTAGACCTATGTGGCTCGAAGGTTATTAAGTTTGACGTCATGAATGTTAAGCCTCACTTACCTTACTATGTGGCCTTTCAAATCCATGTGGAGTACATGGAAATTACCATCAAACACACTGCAATTGATGAAGGTGTCGCAACATGCGTATGTCCCTAACCTGTTGGAAATCCATTGGCTCTCTGACTCTATCCCAATCTATGACTATGTTGACTTCATTTGATGGGCATTCATTTCGAACCCACAAATTTCTTCTCGTTTTTCCAGTCCAGTTAGGTGGAAAGACAATGGAGGTTGATGTCGAGGTGGTGGATGCACCCCTTGACCATAATTTACTATTAGGGTGTAATTGGACTTATTTCATGACAACAATCGTATTGTATTTTTTCCACACTCTATGTTTTCCTCATGAAGGGAAAATAGTGATGATTGATCATTTGTCCTTTATGCACGCTAGTCCTAATGAATCAGTTGGACCTTCGGTCCCAATGATCAATAATTCTCGACGGGAAACTAAGGATGTTGGTGTCAAAATGTATTCCTCTCTCATGGGTAGCTTTGATTTCGTGGCACCAATCCATCACATTCATGCCATTTCCAGTAAGTCTTTGGCATCGATGAGGTTTGTTCATTTTTGTACTTTGTATTTCAATGACCCTTGGACCCTACCATCCCCGACTATGTCATATGAAGGTCAGTTACACATTGGGATGGAAATGCCACTGTCAGCGGTAGAAGTTGCGTATCATGCTATTCTTAACATTACTGTTGACCCAGATCCTTTCTCCTCATAGATGGCCAAGGAGGATCCTTTTCTAGATCTTGTATGGGCCACCCAATTGTCTTGTTCACATGATTTCCTCGATGATACTTTACCTTCGGATGAATCCATCTTAGAGGCAATGTATGATATTGATAGGCCTTGGAATGACATGCATCATCACTCCTATTTCCTCCTAGAACTTGTTAGGATCGAACATGATGAATTTAGATCTACCTTAAGTGATATGGTCAATCACACCATGGTTATGCTAGATATGCATGGTATTTATGCTGAAGGAAACATGGCGAATATTTCTCCTATTGTCACGATCGACATTTCTTGAATTCTTGGAAAAATTGAGAACATATATATCGGTGTAGATTGTTGTCTTGGAGAAATTTAGATATACACCAATCTCTTCAAAGAATTTCATGACGTATTAGCTTGGTCATACGAAGAGATTCCGAGGACTGACCCCAGCATTGTTGAATATGAGATCAAGAATTATCTGGATGCTATACATGTTCGACAATGTCTTAGAGATTTTAATCCTAGGAAGGCCCTTGCTATTAAGGTAGAGGTAGAGAAGCTACTTAATTTTGGTTTAATATACTCGGTTCCCTTGACTGAATGAGTGTCCAACCCCGTTCCCGTGAATAAGAAAAAAGGAACCATCTATGTATGTATGGATTTTAGAGACCTGAATAAGGCTTGTCCTAAATATAACTTCCGGACTCCTTTCATTAACCAGATTCTTGATGAGTGCGTGGGAAGAAAGTTTTTCCTTTTATGGATGAATTTTTAGGGTATAATCAAATTCAAATCAAACTCGATGATCAACATAAGACGATTTTTATTTGTCCTTGGGGTACTTTTGCATACCAAAAAATGCCTTTCGGCCTTAAAAATGTCGAAGCAACCTTCCAATGTATCATCACCTTTATTTTTCACGATCTCAAGCATATTGTCGAAGTTTACCTAAATGATCTTGCTGCTCACTCTCACAAGATAGTGGATCACTCCACTCACCTTCAATTAGTATTTGATAGATGTTGTTACTATTGCATTCAGTTGAACCCTCACAAGTGCATCTTCAGTGTTAGGTTTGGCCGTATTTTAGGATTCTTAGTATCTGAGCATGGTGTTAGCACTAAAATTTACAGTTTGACTCCTAAAGTGAAAGCTCATTACCCATCAATAGGTTTGTAAGGTAAGTTTAAGATAAAGTGTCAAATGAATAAAACTCAGCCCAACAATATAAATCACATAAAGTTCTAGATAAGATGTATCAACAAAAGAGGTCTTGTCTAACTTAGATCAGGGTTTTAAAGAGTAATGTGGATAGAAGGAAGACTTTAGTAAGAAAGATAAAGTAAGTATACTATTAGCATCAGGCATTACTAGAAGACCAATGAAGAAAAATCTTTAGACACAAGAACTTCTTTAATCAAAGATAAAACTATGAGACAATTATAACAACATCACAATTAAACCTCCATTGCAATACAACTATAAAACATCAATTGAAGAATTCAATGACAATAAATTTCAGAGTAAGAGAGAAACAAGATGGCAGGGAATAAACTGACTTCTATTAGAAAAAAAATCGCAACTCTGATACATAAAAATCTAGAGTAGGCTCTGTTACATTAGTACATCACAAAAAAGACTCTTACATTAACCATCTGAACCTCTACAATGACTTCTAATGCCCATCTTATATCCCAGGCTATGAATGAGAGTTTTATAATTCGAACCTCGCTCTAGAATAGGATTCCCACATCATGAAGCTATATTAACTACAACTGTTCAACAAAAACAACCGACTGCTAAAAACTAGGCTTGATGTTGGAAACTACCCAAACATATTTAATAGGATTGATGATGTGTCCCTTGAGGGCATCTTCTTCTTGTCAGGTGTCCCTCCAACTTTAAACTAACATCCAAGTAGTTGTTCCATGCTTATCTAGCCATATGGAAATCACTGATCCTCTTGAAACCTCCAAACATAAGTTTGCAACATATTTTGTAGCGCCATCTGTATTATCTAGTTCACAACGAAGTTCGCAATGCCTGACTGTATAAACTAGTTCGCAGCACCAGGCACTGCGAACTTTCCTGTAGCTTCTTAATATGTCTAGTAGAGCCCCAAAACACCCAAAAATCTATCTTCAAAGCTAGAGATGTTGTAAAAACTCATTATTTGGTATATGAGTGGAAAATGTAATCATAGGAATCATACTTCACCAAAATCTCAAAATGCAAGAAACAAGCACTGTCCAAAACTGAAACTCTTTAAGACATTTCATCTTTTACTTTATGAGTATGGAACTCCTTCTCATGGAAACTTGGGCCAACACATCCAAATTCCTATATCACAATCATTTTAATTAGCCCAAATGAAAAACACTTGTATCAACTGCCTTAGACTTAGCCTGGACCCTGGCACCATTTTTCCAATACTCCTAAACAAATAAAAAGGAATATTCATAAGGTCTTTGCCTATGAAGTGCAACAAAAGTCTTATGTGGTACTGATAAATCATGTTGAATCTCCCTTCACAGGTAAAGTATCTTTGGATTACCCTTAGCATCTTATCAAAACCTTCAATCATGTGGCTCCTGGGCACTCCTTTTGATAAATTGTCTCCTTGATATTATGATTTGAGGAATTATTTGGAGAAGGATTCATTTAGGTTCATGGCTTTAAACCATTTTTCCCAAGTATTAGGTATTTCAGTAGATTCTACTATGGTCACTTCATATACCTCAATTTTGAGTGTCCTAACCCTGGTCTTGCTTCCATCAAAATTCAAGGCAAATTCCCTATCCACCTTAGGGTGACCCCTCTGCATTTTCTGACAGAAACTAAAACAACCCACTCTTTGGAAGACTTCTGTGATCAAGGGTTCAACAATTTTTTTTTTCATATCATAGGGATCAATCCTCACAATCCCTCCTCCTTTGTGAGCCTTCTTTTATTGTGGTGTATCCATTAATGTTGTATGGAGAGAATCTTACCACAAGTTTTAATGATGCAAGAGGAAAAATAGGGAAAATAGAGGACTAGGGTTTTAATGGATGAACTTTATGAAAGGTTGGTTCTGTATAAAAATTTATGTGTTTATCATCCAATTTAATCTCTAAGCATAAGATAAGGTAGCTTTCAGCTAGAGAGATGAGGGAATACTACAAAATACTCATGAAGGTATAAATAAAATCTTGCTGCAAGACATGTCTTATTCACCACATCACTATCGTCTTGCAGAACTCACAATGGCTTCATAAGTAAACAAATTTTTATCTCAGATCATATAGGAGTGAATTTGAAAATGCGAACTTGATGAAAATGGGACTTGTAAAAGGTGTTGGGATAGGGGATTCATAGCGCCAAGCTTGTTGGAAATAGTTTGCAGTGCTAGAACAGAGGGTTCAGAATGCTTGGGAAAGTAAGCAAAGCAACTGAATGGGAGATGGGAAAGGTGGCATGAAACCAAGATTTATTAAGGATTTAATGAAAAAGGTTTAGAGCTCATGCAATTGGTCTAGGAACGTGTCAATAAGATAAGTGGGATAGTTTTCAGTTTGTATCACCAATCCATAGTGCCCAAAAAGAAAAAAAAGAAAAATATCTTTTCTTGTCCTTCAAATGAGCTAAAAATACTCATGGAGTACCTGGTGGCTTTGACTTGAAGGATGATATATTTGAGTTTGAACAATTTTGTTTGCAGATAGCCTAACCTCCAACTCACCTTCTCCATCCAGTTCGCAACAATTTTCGTAGCGCCTGTCTGAAAACACCAGATTTGCAGCGCTGAGCTAGAAATGATTTGAATACTTGGAGAAAACAGATAGAAATATTTATGACGAAATCCCAGGCTATAGTTTAAAATATAAGTGATGAAAATAAGGAGATCTTCATTAACAAGACTCATGAGCGAAATGATGGTAATGAATGCATGATGTACTTTTGGATGAGCTGTGAACTCTCTAGTGAGTTGGAAGCATACAAATCAAACTTGATTAGACATCCTAACGGGCAAGGTGAAACAATGGAGGGGCCTGAGTACATCATGGACGAGGTGACATGTCAGGGTGATAGTGGAGAAATGAAAGATGCAACAGATGAAGGTTTGTCCAATTTATCATGATGATCAAGATATAACCCAAAGACTATAGACCAAATCCAACACTAATCTTTAGTTTATTTGTGTCAAAAATGAAAAATGACTATAGGAAAAAGACAAAACCTAAAATTTAAACAACACATATGACTCAAAATCAAAGACCTAACGACTTTTTTGACCCAAGAAATTCTATGTGATAACACATGGGATCATGGTAGATCCTATGAAGGTAGAGGCAATACTTTGATTTCCTCCCCTACACAACATTCAACAACTTGAAGGTTTACATGGGAAGGCTGATTTCTTGTGTCGGTTCATAGTGAACTATGCCAATTTAACTAAAGGTTTCATGTGTCTTCTGAAGAAAGATACTTCGTTTATATGGGATGACAGAGCCTAGGAATATTTTGATGCTCTTAAGAAATCCTTGGTATCAACACCTCTACTGAAACCTCCAGACTACAATAGAGACTATTTTCTTTACATCGACGCGTCTGAATGGACGGTTGGTATGGTTCTGGTTCATGAGGATGATGAGCTCCATGAGCTTCCTAGACTGAGTAATTACAAAGTGGATTTTTCACACCCTAGCACAAACACCTAAGTAAAGTTTTGGTTGGCCTTGGATATTTTACCTCTCCACACCTAATCCAAGGCCCTAGCCTAAGCTATTGGTGAAACCTAGAAAAAGTGTTACTAATATATTTTAGATTAGCATATTGATTTTAGGGGATTTTCTTACTCAAAAAATGAAAGTGAAACTTATGTTGTTTGAGACTCTTGTGAAAAAGACACTAGTAAGAACACTGACAAATAAAAATTTACACTAATCCTTCAAATGAAAAAGAGTTTCAAGAAAGAAAATGCATGAACAATCCTTCAAACCTAAAGATGCAATATTTTCTCCTTTCAATGCAAAATACACAATGCAAATTTCGAGTCAAACAAAAGATAAAATGAAATGATTTTATTTCTTATTTTTCTTTTGAAATTCTTTCAAGATGAGAAGAAAACACAACCCTATGCTAATTTATTTTCATTTCAAATAACAATGCAAAGAAATGCAAAGAAAGAAAGAAAGAGACCCGACTAGCATAAAAACTAGGTTTTCTTTTATATTTTCTTTTAATAAAAGAAAAACTAACAAAAGATTCTAAAAGAAACTGCATAATACGCAATTCATGGCCCCTCTTGGCCATGAGGAGGAATTTGTTTTTTTAAATGCAACTCATTTTTCTTAAAATTCAAGCTAAAATAATCCAAAAATGCTTGGAAACACAAAGAGACAAGATGATTTGTTTTTTTTTATTTCATAAATAATCTAAGCCTACAAATTGTCTAAACCCCAAAAGACAAAAGCTTATGGAACTCGGGAAGACCTGGGAACCACAAGTTTCCTGAAGGAAAAAGGAAAATCTTTTTGAATTTTTTCCAAAACAACAAAAGTTTGTGTTGTGCACAGACAACTTGTGTATGTATGCGGGCTATATATAATGAATATCATGCATTTACGCGTGTTGTATAGAGAACATGGCACATACACCTCTGTAAATTTTCAAAAAAAAAAAAAATTGGATCAACAAATTGGGCAAGGGAAGCTAGTAGGCACCCAGAAGGTGACCAAAGACCCAACTTGATTCAGAACACTCAGAAAACTCAGAAAGAAACTGAAAATCAAAGCTAACAAAGATCTCCCACTAAGACCCTAGAGAGACTCCCCAGTGGAGTCTCCAATTATACTATGGGGAAAATCCCCCTATACTAGGTCTATGTACAGGCATAGCGTTGAATTCCCTTAAAATACTGTTCTACCCTTAAACTACCCCAAAAATATCTAAACGAAACAATGAGAGAGAAGAAAGAGAGTCAATGGGTGAACCTTTAGTCCTTGCGGTTGGCGCAGACCTCTTTCGCTTCTTATAGACTCCTAGATTGCGGGTATCCTCCCAAAGATGACCTGCAAAATCTTAGGAAAACGATGATACAACACATGTACTCTCTACTTATCACTTTCAAGGTTTATATATAGACATAAATGCATAAATCAATAAAATCATACAAATTTAATATTTTGGGACAAGAACGAACTCTTTTATTAAGTTTCAAGACAAAAATGACTACAACCTTTGTCGATAATCGCTCCATGAACCAGGTTTAGTCTCCTCTATCATGGCTCCAAGTTCATAAATCCCATGCTTGCTTCTCACAACCAACTTATCACTTGGGAAAGGAGAAAGGGTTTGTAGAATTCCTGCAGAAACCCTGATAGATCTAGAATTCTAGTTAAATTGAACACAAACAATTTGTTGATATTCAAGAGATGAGAGAATTTTTTTTCTCCATAAATCAGAGAATTATATTAATAAAAAATGAATATACATGAGCAACCATCCTCAAAAATAAGTGAGGAGGTGAATATATAGAAATTCCAACATAGAAATTCTAGTCAAAAAAAGATAGAAATAACTAAAATACGTGTCATAAGCTAAGGGAGACCACATAGTTAGACTTATAACACTAAATATACATGTCACACACTCATTAATGTCCACAAGAGTCAATTGATGCGCATTAGCTCACTTAAGCTCACTTAACTGACAAGAGAAGCAGTTCCAACTCACTTAAATGACCCGAAATAGTAGTTACTAATAATAGTAATGAAAAAAATAATTAATTAAGGAATAAATATCTCACTCAAAGAGGAGGTGTGCATTACCCAATAATAGATGATTTTTTTCATGGGGGAGTTGGAATAAATCATGAATAAATCAAGAAAATCAAGAATAAATCAAGAAAATCAAGAACCGGGAGTTGAGTCTTGATCTAAAAATAACAGTTTTCCCTAAAATCTAGGGATGAGGCACCCTTCTTCTCTATGTGGCCAAATTAG
>JASDQU010010884.1:147365-161456 GCA_032191745.1 Picea mariana | reverse complement strand
TGAAATAAAGTGTAAATGAATGTATTAACCAATATCTAGGAGTCTAATCTAGGTATAAACTAATGTAAGTTAGGGTTATGCTCCAACACCCCCCTTTAAGCCTAACTGTAATGACAAAAAATTTGAGTCCCGACAACTTGGCCATTTTAGGTACTCATTACATAAAAGAAATCCTCATGAAAAGAGGAAAGAGGGGAAACCTCGTGGGAAACCCCCCACCCCCCAAAAAAGAGGAAAAAAGAATGCTGAGTGGCCAAAAGTGACCTACTCAGTTGTCTCCACCACTCCAAGCATAACTCTCAATTCTAAAAATTTCTTTTCAGTGAAGGACTTGGTGAAGATGTCTGCAACCTGCTGCTCTATGGGGAAGTACTGCAGTGAAATGACTCTGTCATGGATCATCTCGCATATGTAATTCATGTAATGAACTTCCCATCGACGAGAAGCGGCAATGACCAAAACTATTCGAATGGAGTCCATTTTTGCAACAGGTGCAAATTTCTCTGTGTAGTCTATGCCATGTACTTGTGAGTATCCTTTTGTGACAAGTCGAGCTTTGTACTTTCTTATCTCACCATCTGTAGCAATATTTGTTCGATATATCCATCGACATCGAACAAGATTTCTTCCTTTCAGAAGTGGAACCAAGTCCCATGTGTTGTTGTCCATAAGAGCAGAGTACTCTTCATCCATGGTAGCCTCAGAGTGTGAATTTGGATCTTATCCAAGTGACATATAGCAATGTATGGGAAACAAAGGTTCTGTGGCAGCCAGGGCTTGAGGAGCCCCAAAAAACTGTGATCTAGTCCTTCTTGTATCTACAGGATCACCAACTAGTTCACCCGCATCTTGCAGGGTTTTCTCTGCCCAAGTTGGCAACTGAGTTGGAGCAGCCATGACCTGCTCCTCATCCTCTATATCAGACCCAAAATTCTACTCTGAAGTTTTCTTTTAAGTGCTTGAAGAATTTTCCGACTCCTCCTCATCAGTGACAACAAGCGGTTCCTCGACAGGTCTTCTGAAAAATCATGCAGTGATTCTTCTTCAAACTTCACACTTTGAGCTAGAATGAACTTTCCAGTGTGAGAGTCCAGCAATCTATATCATTTGACACCTTCAGGATATCCAAAAAATATGCATTCAACACTTTGAGGCTCCAAAGCCTTCCTCTTATCTGTCGGAATGTGAGCCCATGCTCGTGAACCAAAAATACAAAAGTGCGACACTTTCAGTTTCTTACCAGTCCAACATTCAAATGTAGTGGTGCCTTTGAGTGATTTGTGAGAAAATTGGTTCTGAATGTATGCTGCACAATTAATAGCTTCAACCCATATCTTGGGAGCTAATTATTTTGACTGTAGCATACAATTGACCATCTCTTTTAAGGACCGGTTTTTCCTCTCCGCAACATCGTTCTGCTATGGTGTATATGGCACTGTGTGTTGTAGTTGTATACCTGCATCAATACAAAGTTGTTGCACATATGTTTTGACATAATACCCCCCATTATCAGTACATATTATCTTAATCTTACACCCAGAATCATTCTCAGCAAGTGCTTTAAATTCTATAAGGCATTCAAATACTTCTGATTTTAATTTAAAAAAAAATACCCAAGTAAAGCGAGAGAAATCATCTATGAAGGTGAGTACATATCGAGCCTTACTGATTGAAGGTTGTGGGAATGGTCCCATGATGTCACTGTGAATCATCCCAAGAGGTGAAGAAGCTCTATATGCCTTCCCTTTGTCAAACTTTTTCTCTGGATGCTTGCCAAGAATGCATCCTTGACATACACCACTTATGAATTTAATAGCTGGCAATCCTTCTACCATATTTTCCTTGTTGAGTTGATGCAAGTACTTATAGTTTAGATGTCCAAATATTTCATGCCATAACCTGCTGATATCATTAGATTGTGAAAAAAATACAGTGCTAATAGATTTAGGAATAAAGTGGGAGAAGAAATACAAACGAGAACTGTGATCTGCAATTCCATGTGCAAGCTGTGAGCCTGTGGAAATGTCGGTCATCACTGTGGAGTCCGGAGTGAACTCCACCTTCCTTCCAAAAATGGAATAAGTGATCTGAAATACCGAGAGAATATTTATGGATAGTGAGGGAACATGAAGCACATTTGTGAAGAAGCCCCCTTCAATATCAACAATTCCTTCTCCGCACACCTTTGCGGCTGTGGCATCTCCCAAGTAAATTGGGGATTTGGTGCTTTCTTCGATGGAGGAAAATTCATCTTTTGATGAAGCCATATGGTTTGATGCACCTGAATCAAGGATCCAAGATGATGGAGTGGATGTGACAGCCATTAAATCATGACCATCTCATGATGTCCCTCCCGTTCTGTTATCATCTTTCTTCTTTGCATTTCCGGGCACCGTGAGATTGTGTTGCTGCAATTGCTTAGCCATCTCATCGATAGTCTTCCTCATGCAATTTTATTCGGGATGAAAACCTTTGGAACAGTAGCTAAAAAGTTTTATTTCCTTCTTCTTCTTACCCTTAGGCTCAAAAGAGTTATTTGAAGATTGTGCCGATCTCTCCTTCTTCGATTCAGGAAATTTACCCGTTCCTTTTTTCTTGTCTTTTCCACTGCTCTTTGGAGCATTAGTAGCCGCAAGTGCTTGTTTCTTGGAATGCTTGGTGGCACCCATTTGGACTAACTTAGCTTTCTCTTGAGTCAATGCTGCAATGAAATCATTCAATGGAGGAATTTTCCATTTTTCCAGAGTCAATTTAGATGCTTGAAAAGACGACACAAATACGAAATATTCAGTGCTTAATTTCAAGAGAATTGAAAGGATGAGATATTCTTCCTCTTTCGTGACTCCACATGCATTAAGTTCAATGAGGAGGGATTTGAAATTGGTGAAGAATTCTTGTAGGTTTCTGAAATGAATTGGACTTAGGGATATGAGTTCATTCTCCATTTGATGCACTCTCATTGCATCCTGCTTGCCGAATAGTCCTTCCAATGTGGTCCAGACCACATCGGGAGTAGTGGCTCTACTGACATGAAAGAGGAGATCTCTAGAAATTGATAGGCATATAAGCCCAATTGCTTCATCTAATTTATTGAAATACTTTATATTTTCCGCTGCAATAGTCGGTTATTTCTATGTTCCCATTGTTACCCTGTAAAGCCCTTTGCTTCAGAGGAGAAGAGAGATCTCTGTCTTCCATTCGAAGTAATTGAAAGGATTTAGAATGAGTTTTGTGGGCTGAGAGAGATGATCCATTGTTGCTTTCTACAGCTCCTGATGAGTTATACCTGCAAATAAAACCATGTACAATCCACTGGATTCAATCTAGCTCTGATACCATGTAGAATTCCTACAAAAACCTCGATAGATCTAGAATTCTAGTTAAATTGAACACAAACAATTTGTTGATATTCAAGAGATGAGAGAAAGTTTTTGCTCCATAAATAAGAGAATTATATTAATAAAAAATTAATATACATGAGCAACCATCCTCAAAAAGAAGAGAGGAGGTGAATATATAGAATTTCCAACATAGAAATTCTAGTAGAAGAAAGCTAGAAATAGCTAAAATAGGTGTCATAAGCTAAGGGAGACCACATAGTTCGACTTAGACCACTAAATATACATGTCACACACTCATTAATGTACACAAGATTCAATTGATGCGCATTATCTCACTTAAGCTCACTTAACTGACAAGAGAAGCAGTTCCAACTCACTTAACTGACCCGAAATAGTAGTTACTAATAATAGTAATGGCAAAAATCATTAATTAAGGAATAAATATCTCACTCAAAGAGGAGGTGCGCATTCCCCAATAATATATGATTTTTTTCATGGGGGAGTTGGAATAAATCATGAATAAATCAAGAAAATCAAGAATAAATCAAGAAAATCAAGAATCGGGAGTTGAGTCTTGATCTAAAAATAACAGTTTTCCCTAAAATATAGGGATAATGCGCCCTTCTTCTCTATGTGGCCAAATTAGGTGAAATAAAGTGTAAATGAATGTATTAACCAAGATCCAAGAGTCTAAGCTAGGTATAAACTAATGTAAGTTAGGGTTATGCTCCAACAGGGTTGTATAAGGAGAAAGGGCTGGAGGGGAAGGCTGAGACCAAAACTCAAAATAGAACGCAAAACTTGGGCTAAGAAGGGGAAGGTATTTTGGCAGAGTTTTCTTATTCTCTTGCTTGTCTTATCAAATTACACCCAAAGACCTCTTTTTGTATGAGAAAAATATGGTTTTTTGGTTTGGGGACGAGCTACAAGGGGTAAAATTGTTAGGAAACCCTCGATAGCCAGTAAACTTCGCCGAATTCCTTGCAATTTTTGGAGGTAAATGTGGGCTAACTCTTATGTAGATCGTGTATGTACGCGATATAAATAGCATGCAACACGCGTGTGTATGAAAGATATTAGTGTATAAGGGTTCATAAACTATCCAAAAATTAGTTTTTTAAGAAGCAACCTCAGTAGTATTTTGGCAAAGTATGTAAGTGGAAAGGCCAATGTCTTGTATGCATAGGTAAGGAATTTTTGGACTATAAGAGATTCCCCTAATGTGTGAGGTCAGAAGAGCAAATGATGGATGAAATACATTACAATATCTTTACACAGTGGGAAGGCACAGTATTGAGTGAGCCTGAGACGAGTGTTCATGAGTGTGCCATCTGCAATAATAATAATAATCTCTCCGAGGTAGGCATACCCATGATTGGGATAAACTAAGAAGAGATTCCAATCAATTACACTACAGATCCATATCACATATGATTACTAGACAAAATGTAAATGTCCATATAAATTGCAGCTGCGAATAATACACAGTGGATCTACATCTCAATATTATTTGATCATATACAAATACATTATAATATGCATCTTCAAGAAGCGTCAATGCCTGTGGCTGGAGATGAATACTTCATAGCTTGAGCAACAAATTCAAGATCTTCAAAATATCAGGTAGGTGTTGATACTGAGAGGGGGGTGAATCAGTATCAAGTATAATTTAAAACCGTTTTGAACTTATACTTAAACCATTCAATTATATCCAATGAGAAATGAACAATAGTATAAGAGTTACACCAATACACCACAATACACCATGCACAATATATGAGAAATAATCAATAGTTATTGTTCAAGGAAAGTAATGACTTCCAAAGGTAGCTACAACTTCCAAATGTAAAGGGAGGGATAAACCTCCAAGAGGAAGATACAATCCTCCAATATCAAGAGAGATTTGAACTCTCCATCCTTTCCCCTTCCTTCCACCCAAGAATATATGAGAGATAATAAAACTTTACATTAAATCATCACCATCAACCAGTCATCACATAGAACCTGATAATGCTTCCTGAGACTTATTCAATTTATGCAATTCTTCAATTATTGGAGTACTCTGATCCTATAGATAATATTACTCAATGTATTCTCTGAAACTCCTCCAATTTTCACTCCTTGAATCCTCCCCAAAAAGAGGTTATAGAAAGAATGGTAGACTTTATTCAATTCTAGTGTATTCAGGAGATTTAACTTGCACAGAATGCCCCGCGCTCAATAATTAACATCCAATTCTGAAACTCACACACAATAAACCAAATTCCGTACTCTTTCCAATGAAATTTTTCCCACTTAATTTGGATTTTTGATGCAGAAGTTATGACTATTTTACCCGGAACACCTGTTTATTGACTAGCTTTAGGACTGGTCACAAACCCTATCTTCCACAGAGTGTATCTCCATAATTATAGTGAATAAAGAGATGGAATTTTTACTAGAGGTACCTTGATATGTATTCTCAATACCATATCGATTTCACCATCTGAATCGTTCTAGAAAAAATTTTATAGAAAAAATGGTAAGATGGCCTAAAAATAACATACCTTAGAACACATCACCAAAAGACTTCATCCTCCCTTGAAATCTGACCTTCTTTTCTTCTTATTACCTCTGAAATTCGACTTGTATCAAATGAATGTGTAATGATGTTTATTTATACCATTTATGTCACTTCCTTTTAACATTAGGGCCGACCTGACACTTTCTTATTTTGTAATTCTTTTCTTTAATTACCTTCAGGGCCTACATGTACTTCCTTCTTCAATTCACTTTGTTATGTTCAAAAATTCATTTCTCCTCAACCATGAGGATCCATGTGACGTGCCACATACCACCAAAAACAACATAATGTATACTATCCATCCATGGATGTTGTATCTACATGTGCATTTTCCTTCATGTTCAAATACCTTCATCAATCTTGTGGTCCAAAACCCATGACTAGGGTTGACATCAATGACAACAACCAATCTTTCAACAATATCCCCCTTTGTCATTGATGGCAACACTCATGTTCCCCCTATCATCATGATCCCAATTTCTCTCCCCCTTTGACATCAATGGCAAAGGGTATGGCTTCTCCCCCTGAGTTTAATGGCAAAAGGTAACTTTCTTCTTTGGGGATTCTCCCCCTAAACATGTGGCGCTCAATAATACTTCATCCTTATTTTTGGTATTTGTGACTTTTTCTTCATTAGAATCCTTTTGTGTGGCTTTTGTCTTCTCTATCTTCTTCATGTCTAGGATGTATATGTTGTTCGGTCTTCTTGTTGTAGTTGCAACCAATCTTCCTAAGTTATTTTCTCTAATTTTACATTTTCGGGAGTCAAATGTAAGAGTGTATCCTTGATCACACATTTTACTAACACTGAGTAGATTATGATTCAAGTCTTCAACCAATAGAACATTCTTTGCTTTTACATTTTTTCTCCAAGCTCTACTACACCTTCTCTAATTATTTTGGGAGATGATTCATCTGCAAATGCAACATTGCCACCCTTTCTCTTCAAGCTGATGAATTTGTCTTGATCCCCGGTCATGTGTGAAGAACATCCATTGTCTATGTACCATTCATATTCTTCTTTACATTCTTCAGCGGTTAATGCTATTCGACAATATTCATTGTTTGGAATCTATTTCCTTCTCCATACTGTGGTTGGCATAGGGACATCTTCATTCATATATCTGCAATATTGTGCTTTGTGACCAAGATAATTGCATTTGTAGCATACAATATTTTTGTCCATCAAAGGGTAAAATGAATTATAACTTCTGTTGAAAAATCCATGATTATTTCCATATCTTCTGTTTATTATTTCCATGTCTTCTGTTTACACCATTCATGTTTCTTGCGTATTTGTTCCTTTCATTGATTCTGCAATCAATTGCCTTATGTCCAAAATTTTTGCAAGTATAACAATGACCAAGAAAGAAATTTTGATACCTGGGAGTAAGTGACCTTCTTTGTGATGTAGTCCATCTGGGTTCATGATCTACTCTTCTGTAGTTTCCTTCATACTAATTGAAACTTATTTGATTCCTGAAGGTAGGAGGTCTTCTTGGATATTCATCTCTTTTGTAATCATTCCTTCTTTCTGGTATCCTGGTCCACTTCTCATCAACTATTTGTGTAGCTCTTTCTTCAACCTTCTTGTTGGTATTTGCATCTTCTTTGTATGAAGTTTCACCCATGCATCCAAGATGTGTGAATTCTTTTGGCACTTGAGAGTTTCTTAAGCTCTTCCTCAATGAGAGAACTTCTTGTTCAAGTTTCTCACAATCTTCTTCTTTCTTTATCATTTGGACCTTCTTTAATT
The DNA here is from genome assembly GCA_032191745.1 of Picea mariana. Taxonomy (NCBI): domain Eukaryota; kingdom Viridiplantae; phylum Streptophyta; class Pinopsida; order Pinales; family Pinaceae; genus Picea; species Picea mariana. The sequence goes on along the minus strand of JASDQU010010884.1, from coordinate 153,796 downwards.
CTGCTATTCTTCTTGCTTCTTCGAGTAGAGTTTTCAAGGAAATGGTTTCTTCTCTTAGTTTCTGAAAGTGTTCTAATTGTTTCTTTAAGCTTACAACTGTCTTTTCATAACTACCCAATCCACTTCTTAGTTTTCTACGCGTGTCTTTGAGCTTGCTATTTTCAATCTTAACATGCTTCAATTTTTTAAGATTCTCATCTTCTTGTTGAATCATTTCTACTTCATGATTTTCTTCTTCTTCATTGTCATCTCTTTCAATCCTTGGATGAGTACATTCAAATTCAACATGTCCTACTCCTTCACAATTAAAGCAAAAGAACTGACCTCTATTTTCTTCTTTGAAATCTCAGATGTTGTAATCTTCTTCAATTTCTTCTTCTTCTTTTGCTTCTTCCCTTACATAAAGGTCTTGTAGCTTGTCCCAAATCTATTTTGTTGATGCACATGATCCCACCTTGGATTTCACTGAATCTGTCAATCCATCCAGGATGGTATCTATTGCCAGATTGTTGTTCCTTTTTGCTTCCTTCTGAGTTGCAGTCTTCGGTTTCTTCAAAGCATTGTATCTTGAAGCAACTGAGAACCAAACATCTTCCCCAAGAGCTTTCAAGTAAGTTTCCATTCTATTTTTCCAGTATTCAAAATTGCTTCCATCAAATGGTGGAATCCCATTTGGAATGTTGTCTTCCATTTCTGCATAGGATCTTCCTTCTAGTGGTTAAACTGTACTAAAGGTAACCCGCTCTGATACCAATTGTTGATACTGAGAGGGGGGTGAATCAATATCAAGTACAATTTAAAACCTTTTTCAACTTATACTTAAACCATCCAATATATCCAATGAGAAATGAACAATAGTATAGGATTTACAGCAATACACCACAATACACCATGCACAATATATGAGAAATAATCAATAGTTATTGTTCAAGGGAAGTAATGACTTCCAAAGGTAGCTACAGCTTCCAAATGTAAAGGGAGGGATAAACCTCCAATATCAAGAGATATTTGAACTCTCCATCCTTGCCCCTTCCTTCCACCCAAGAATATATGAGAGATAATAAAACTTTACATTAAATCATCACCATCAACCAATCATCACATAGAACCTGATAATGCTTCCTGAGACTTATTCAATTTCTACAATTCTTCAATTCTTGGAGTACTCTGATCCTGTAGATAATATTACTCAATGTATTCTCTGAAACTCCTCCAATTTTCACTCCTTAAATCCTCCCCAAAAAGAGGTTATAGAAAGAATGGTAGACTTTATTCAATTCTAGTCTATTCAGGAGAGTGAACTTGCACATAATGCCCCACGCTCAATAATTAACATCAGATTCTAAAATTTTTCCAATAAACTACAGCCCATAATATTTCCAATGAAATTTTTCCCACTTCATTTGGATTCTCGATGCAGAAGTTATGACTGTTTTACCCGGAACACCTGTTTATTGACTAGCTTCAGGACTGGTCACAAACCCTATCTTCCATAGAGTGTATCTCCATAATTATAGCGAATCAAGAGCTGAAATTTTTACCAGAGGTACCTTGATATGTCTTCTCAATACCGTAGCGAGTTCACCATCTGAATCGTTCTAGAAAAAAATTTATAGCAAAAATGGTAAGATGACCTTAAAATAACATACCTTAGAACAAATCACCAAAAGACTTCATCCTCCCTTGAAATCCGACCTTCTTTTCTTCTTATTACCTCTGAAATTTGACTTGTATCAAATGAATGTATAATGATGTTTATTTATACTATTTATGTCACTTCCTTTTAACATTAGGGCTGACCTGACACTTTATTATTTTGTAATTATTTTCTTTACTTATCTTCAGGGCCTACATGTACTTCCTTCTTCAATTCACTTTGTCATATTCAAAAATTTATTTCTCCTCAACCATGAGGATCCACGTGATGTGGCACATACCACTGGAAACAACATGATGTATACTATCCATCCATGGGTGTTGTATCTGCATGTGCATTTTCCTTCATGTCCAAATACCTTCATCAATATTGCGGTCCAAAACCCATGACTAGGGTTGACATCAATGACAATAACCAATCTTCAAATAGTAGGAGTACAATAGGAGTGTAAGACTCACTACCCTAAGCTCTTTGACGTGTCATCGGGGAAATACTATAGGATCTTGATCACCATGCACAAAACTTCATTGATTTTGAATCCAAACTTGACTAGACTCTCAGGATGGCTGACTTGTGAAAGTCAAGTGACAAACAGTGGAATGGTCGACTCAAGTTGGATAAGTCTTCCCTTGGAAAAAAGCATGAAAAAATGATGAGACTCAGGAAACATAATATCGACATAATTCTATGATATAGGAGGCGCCACAAACTCTCCATATGTTTGTAAGAGTAACCAAATGGAGGAGGACACAACCCAATGTAACGAGAACAACTTCCTAAGGTCATACTATATCCCAATGCTTGGCGAAAAAATGAAAGGATGTGCTATGTCCAAGGGATACTATCTTGTTGCCGAAAGAAAAAGAATGTATATCTCATCCCCTCTTTTTGGAATATTTGATTTTTTTGTTTTTTTCAAACTTTTAATGAGCTTGAAAAAGAATAAAATAATGTTACGTTACAGAGGAGGAATGAGTGTCATTGGAAAGAAAACTAGTTCCAAGCGCATAGAACATATTGATGCTTAGTGCAAGGAGACATGTGCATGATAAGGACACTTGGGAAAATTCTTTCATGGGTCAAGGTGTCAGATCTCAAGGGAAAAAAGTGCTACAAGGCTTGCATTTAAGGAATGCTCTGAAGGTTCAGTTAATAGCAACATGAATCCGACATTAGGCCAAAGAAGCAAGGATGAGACATGTGTTGTGATTAAATATGACACAATGTGAATCCTTCCATGTGAAGTTTTATGAGCCTAGAGAAGGTAAGGTCGGTAGTTTTTCACGTTTAGAGAGTCTGAAAAACACTAAAAGAAGAATCTAGAGTGTTCCTTTTTCGTAATTAGTCAAATCAGTTCAAAAAAAGGGTTAAACTTATACCGAAAGGACGTATCTTCAATACCATTTTAACAAGTTTGATTGAGACAAGATCACTCTGCTATCTTTTCAATCTTAAGGAGTCTGAAAATAGATTAACTATGGACTCACAACCTTTTTTTGATTTTAGTCTCCTTAGCCTGAAAAATTATAAAATATAACTTAGGAGAACTCTCCCAGCTAGACAGGTCTCCTGAGGCATACCTTTTTCCTAGAAAATCTGTTGGCCGAAAAAAGGGTTAAACTTATGACAAATATATATTCCTTATGGACCAATTAATGAGTGTGAAAGGAACAAGGTCACTCGACAATATTTTCATATTTACGGATTCTAGAAATAGCTTAACTATGGACTTTGAGGGGGTTCCTTTTTTGTACTTAATCTCCAAGGATCGAAAAAAAAAAAAAAACCAAAACCAAGGAGAATGTCCCTTTTTAAAAATTTAGTCCCCCAGGCCTGAAAAAGGGTTAAACTTACACTTGAGAATACTCTCCTAGCGAACCAGAGCTCATAGGGAATAACTTTATTTGTAAATTAACCATCTAGACCAAAAAATGGGTAAACTACCACCAAACAGATGTGCCTTCAAATTTGAGTTTGGCGAGCATGAAGGGAAACAAGATCACTCAACAATCTTTTCAATTTTAGAGAGTTTGAAAAGGACTTAAATAAGACTCCACGAGGGATCCTTTTCTTAATTAATCTGAACTAGACCGAAAAGGATAAATAAATTCTCGTTAGATGTCGCTTTCATAGTTTAAGTGAGCTTTAAAGACAACAAACAACGCTAGGGAGTCTCATGGATAAAGGCTAGAAAAAGATGAAGAAGAATAAGGCTTCAACACACAGTCATGGCGAGACTAAAAGGACTCTCGTGCCTATGAAGTACTTCGGCATGTGAACCAAATGGAAAACAAGGCTCTAACTAGGATTCCCATGGAAGGAATGCTCTACCACATAAAGTATGACACACTTATCAACAAGGAAGGTTAGTGTCACAATTCAGTGGGGTCGATCCTAAGGCTAAATGAACTAGGAAATGGATAATGAAAAAATGCAAGTAGGGAAAAGCCTAAACTATATGCCAGTTTTTAGGTCAATACTTGTTAGAACAGATCGATACGATGAACAAAAGTCAAGAAAAAAAATGTTTCCAATATCTTGCATATAAGGCCAATAACATTCATCCAGAAGTTAATAAATCCAATATAGATAGAAACTTCGAAAAATAAAAGGTGCTACTGAATAAAAAAATTGAAAACAACAAACTTGAACTATACAATATGTACATGGTACCACATAGCCTTACAACTCATGCATGGTAGTAGTTCAGGTAGAGCCCACTACTAGACTTTGATCAAGAGTCTCTTCGATAGTCAAATTGGAAAGTCTCCCAGAAGGGAAGAAAACACAAACCACGATGTAAGTCTTCCCATGGTATAGAAACCATAGTCATGGATTCAAGGATAGGCTCATCCAAAGGAAATTCAATATCCGAGAAATCACTCGAACGAGGAGGGTCGAAATTCCCAAAGGGTGAAGTAAAATGACTATATTCCATATAATGATGGAGATTCTGGCCAGGATCGACAAAGTCTATCAGTGAATAATCACAAGCACAAGGGATTGAGGATCTATAAACAACAAGATCAGACTCACAAGGAAACATGAGATCACTTGGACCAAGAGGGGGAAGCAAGGGATCTGATGCCCCCATTGGATAAAAATATTGATTAATTGTTGAGACCATGTCTCGAGAAGGAAAACATGATTGCACAGGTTCCTTCTTAGAAGAAATTTGTTAAGGTCTTAACCCGCACATAGGTAGATCAATGTATTCAGATGTAATAAAGGTCAATATTAATAAGGCCTTTCAATAAAATAGAATAAGGTGGATGTAAGAAGACCTAATAGAAGCTTCTGCTTCTAGAAGGATCTTCCTCTAGATGTTTCTCTTAATAGACATATTTAGTATAAATAAGGGTCGAGGGTATGAAAACCCTAGCTTGAAGATTAGTATAATAGAGCGCTGCTTGATTGGAGGTTGCCCCCTAGAAGAGGCCTGTGAACATTGCTTTTTGAATCAAAGTGCCATTTCTATTGTTATTCTTATATCATTTCTGTGTTATTGTGAAGATTATGCTGGATATTTTAGTGTTATTCTACCATTTCTAGCATTTTATTTTTGTTCTGCATATTTTATATATCTGTATCTTGCAAGTGGTATCAGAGCACTTTCCTTGGCAGAAATTGTGGGTATTTTTTTTCAGGGTAGAGACGTATTCCGACGTCTTTAAGCCATAGAGATCTGTCGTTATGTGCATAAACCCGCGGTTGAGGGATTCATACACGCAGGAAATACAAGTGGTTATTAAGCGCACATTTGTTGGCCACCCTTGTAACCCCTGTTGGTACCCCTTCGAGTGGTAGTGCATCAGACAACACCTGTGTACAGATAGGCCTAGATTTCCTGAAGCCCTCTTTAGATAAACCTATTGGTCGTCGGACTGCTATAGTGTCACCGAGAATGACACTTGGGAAGATACTCTCTAGTACCTGGGTAGTCGGGTAGTACGGCTAAGGGTACGGTCTATCCTCCTTAGTTAGTGCCCTAAGACATTGGGCCGAGTACTACTGTTGGACCCAGCATGTATATCAGAGAGCTATAGCACAAGGCAAACCCTTGTCTGTAGAACCCTTGAATCCCTAACCCTTGGGGAACATAAACAAATTAAACCGGTGAGATCTATTGTCGGGCATCTGTGTTCGGGTTTCCAAGTAAATACACATTCCTTTCTGGTTAAGAATTTGGGGATTTCAGCACTACAGCATTCTTCAGACCAAAGTATAACCCCGCAGCTGTAAAAAAAAAAAAAAAAAGTCTGGAAATTTTTTCACCATTATTTGAGACCTATTCCATTAGATTCACCTCTTCTCCCTTATCACATTCATCCATATCATTTTTCTGCAAAAAATTTTGACCCAGCCTGCTCCCTTTTCAGTTCACCCATCCTCATGGCCCATACCCGTAGCCAAGAACTAGAGTCTTGCTTCAACACCTTGCAATCTGGTTTCCTCGAGACCCAACAAGAAGTGCAACAACTCAGTGCTACTATTGCCTCCCGTGATGCATCCATCAATACCACCATAAATGCATCTGTAAATGCAGTCGTGCAGTCTGCAATGGCGGAAGTCAAACACGAACTGACCACCCAGCTTGAATCTGTCTTTGCATCACTCTGCACCAAACTCAATATCCCTACCGATGACTCTTTTCCTGATGCACATACAAAGACTGAAGGTGAAACTTCTTCCCATTCCTTTCAGCCCCATCACTTTCAATGGGACATACGCCTTCCGCGGGTGGATGTAACCAAATTTGATGGCTCGGACCCCA
>JASDQU010010884.1:126883-144705 GCA_032191745.1 Picea mariana | reverse complement strand
CTTATCATCCCCAGATGGATGGTCAAATGGAAGCTGTCAGCAAGTGTTTGGAAACATATCTGAGGTGCTTTTCCTCTGAAAAACAACACCAGTGGGCTCAATGGTTACCCCTCGCCGAATGGTGGTACAACACTACATACCATACAACCACTTGCATGACTCCTTTTGAAGCGGTATATGGACAGAAGCCACCTTCAGTTCTCTCATACTTACTGGGTACCTCGAAGGTCTAGGCGGTTGAACAAACACTTACAGTCCGAGAGGATATCCTTCATACCCTTAAAGAGAACTTGGTCATGGCACAAAATAGAATGAAGCAACAAGCAGATCAAGGTCGCTCTGAACGTCAATTTGCAGAAGGGGATCAGGTGTTTATGAGACTGCAACCATATAAGAAAACTTCCCTCAAGGCCGAGCATTGTCAGAAGCTAGCACCCAAATTTTATGGCCCTTACACAGTTCTCAAGCGTGTGGGACAAGTCGCATATCAGTTAGCTCTGCCCAGTCAGTTGAAGCTACATCATGTTTTTCATGTTTCATGCTTGAAGAAGGTGATTGGAACCAGGTGCCAAATTCAAACCAACCTTCCAGAGTTATCTGAAGAAGGATCCATTTGGCTACATCCAGAAGAAATTTTGGACCAGCGTGAGCATCGCCTGCGTCAGAGAACCATCAAGGAAGTGCAAGTACAGTGGAAATATATGACTCCAGCAGATGCCACTTGGGAACCAGCTACCATTCTGTAGCAGTTTCCACATCTCAAGCCTTGAGGACAAGGTTGTTTTTAAGGGGGAAAACATGTTAAGGTCCTAACTCGCACATAAGGTGGATGTAAGAAGACCTAATAGAAGCTTTCGCTTCTAGAAGGATCTTCCTCTAGATGTTTCTCGTAATAGACATATTTAGTATAAATAAGGGTTGAGGGTATGAAAACCCTATCTTGAAGATTATTGTAACAGAGCGCTGCTCGATTGGAGGTTGCCCCCTCGAAGAGGCCTGTGAACATTGCTTTTTGAATCAAATTGTTATTTCTATTGCTATTCTTATATCATTTCTGTGTTATTGTGAAGATTATGCTGGATATTTTACTGTTATTCTACCATTTCTAGCATTTTATTTTTGTTCTGCATATTTTATATATCTGGTATCTTGCAAAATTGAACATCGAGGATAAAACACCACATAATTAACTCATGGTGGGGTAGATTCTACACGAATACTAGGAACATATAAATGGGCAGCCTAAGCTAACGCTGAATTAGGATGGTGATTTTCAAATTCCATCTATTCAATAGTGATAATTCTTCCATTGTGAGGGAAATGCATCACCCAGAAGAGTGTAGAAACCAAAACATTCATAGCATATACATAATCATGCCCGAGAAGAATATTGAAATCTAATGGGCCTTACACCACTATAACATCGACAAGGACAATGTTCCCACCTAACAAGATAGGTAACCAAGGAAGAATCCCCAAATATTCACTAGGATGTCTGTCAAAATCCAACAACTCATGCGAAGCAGTCACAATCTCGGGAGAACCCAAATCTTGCTAAGCTGAGGAGGATAAAATAATTACAGAGGCTCCTTCATCTATAATACATCGATAAAAAATTTTTGAATTAAATTCAACCCTTATTTGAAAGGGTGCATAAGAAGGAAGGCGAGGCCCAACAAGGTCATTCCAATCAAAGGAAACCATCCTAGGACTTGGAGGGGGTGTGCTCGAAGTGAGAGGAATGCCCCCTTGTACTGAAAGTACTAAAATGGAAATGCCAAAAACATAGTCGGTAGACACATCATTCCTCATCAGACTAGTGGGATAATCCAATTATTGCATTGACATGACCACTTTGGTAGACTCGACACTCTCCAAGAGGATATTGGGATTATTTTAAGATTGCATCAGCGTGACCACTTTCTCAACCATTGGTTGAATAGACTATGAGACAAGATGGTCTGAAGGCCCATCACCTCCCAAAAGAGGAGTGGGATCAACCGAAGATTGCATTGACACAACCACATCATCAACCAAAGGATGAATATACTGCGAGGAAACTTCAGAAGACTTAGAATCAAAGGAGCTTGTAGAAAGGGACCACAATCTTATGCCTCTGGAAGGCCAAGGAATAAATGAGTAAGGTGTTCTCCCTTGTAAAGATTACAAGGTAACTTAGGATTATGATATATCCATCTAGGTTTCTCAATAGAATCAATGCCCCCAACATGACTAGCAGTGGTTGGTTTCACATCTCCAACATGACTTGCAGAGGTTGGTGATTGGTCGATAACATTACTCACAGAGGCTACAGACCTATCGCCAATATGACTAGCAGTGACTGGAATTTTTCCCCCAGCATGACTTGCAGAGGTTGGGTTATGGTATTCAACATGACTAGTAAAGGTTGAGGACCTATCTCCAACATGACTCACAAAGGTTGGTGATTGAACTCCAATATGACTTGCAGGGACTAGGTTCGTGCCCCTAGCATGACTTGTAGAGGTTGGTTTTTTATCTTGAACGTGACTTGCAGAGGTTGATGACCTATTTCCAACATGACTCACATAGGTTGGTGATTTCTTCTTCCTATTCTTCCTCTTTCTATTTTCTTTAGACCACCAGTTACTAGTAGCTATACTTTCACCATATAAGGTAGAAGGAGGAGGAGAAGACTTTGTTGATGAAGGAACATCAACATGATGCCCATGACATAAGGTGCTTAACTGAAAACCATCAATAGAATTAGAGACATTTGGAATGGTACCCAACCAAACTGGTAGTCCCACATTCAACCCAAGAATGTACAAAGTGGCCATCAAAGGTACACCAACATTTTCGAAGAAAGGAAAATCACAAGAATCCCCGTGTGAAGGGGTTCCTTGGTTGGTATTGTCATGAACGTTTTCCATGAAGATCTTATGTATAGGTTCTCCCCTTGTGGGATTTTTCAAGTTCGTAAAAGTCTCACACACTGACTTGGGTGAACCAGTGTTAAAAAAAATACCTATAAGGAGGTGGATCTATGTTTCTAAGTGGAAGACAAAAAATTCCTAACGATCGATTGAGTGGGTGGTCTACCACCTTAGGTCAGAGACCCAAATCAATGACTAACTAACTCACTATGAAAAACTAGGGAGCATAGAGAAAACCACTAAAAATAAATCCTTAAATATACAAACCAAACAAACTACCTTTTTTGAATGTTTTCGACCCAGGTAGATGAAGTCCTGATCATCCAAAGAATTCACAAAGGAAAACGACTAGCTAGAAGAAGTAGTTACCCGGATCTCTAACCGACGGTCCCTTCGGGTGCCACCCAGATAATAAAGAGTCCACCCTAGGTACCACAATACATCCCTCACAATCACCTATGTGTCAACCTATATAATGGAAAATAGGACACTGACTTGTAATCAACAATCAGGGGGGTAGATTCGACAGTCGGGCGAGTGTATGGGAAGGGTAACTAAGCCCAAAGATCCTCCTGAGGCCTGAAACAAAACAAGACCAGAATCACTCTTAGAGTACCTTGGATGGATCCAAGTGTCTCAGAGTTCTAACACAAGTCGGGCCAGTAACGCTACAGGATTCACCCCCAATACACACTTTCCCAAACTCTTTGTCGATATCAAGAGTGGATATCTCTGTTACCGTCCTCCACGTTGCCTTTTGTTTGAATCCTATGTTAGAGGAGCTTCCTAGATTGAGTAATTACAAAGTGGATTTTTCACACCCTAGCATAGACACCTAAGTTAAGTTTTGTTTGGCCTTGGAGAGTTTACCTCTCCACGCCTAATCCAAGGCCCTAGCCTAAGCTATTAGTGAAACCTAGAAAAAGTGTTACTAATATATTTTAGATTAGTGCATTAATTTTAGGGGATTTTCTTACTCAAGGAACGAAAGTGAAACTTATGTTGTTTGAGACTCTTGTGAAAAAATAACTAATAAGAACACTGGAAAATAAAAATTTACACTAATCCTTCAAATAAAAAAGAGTTTCAAGAAAGAAAATGCATGAACAATCCTTCAAACCTAAAGATGCAATCTTTTCTCCTTTCAATGAAAAATGCACAATGAAAATTTGGAGTTAAAAAAAAGTGCAAATGAAAGGATTTTCTTTCTTATTTTTATTTTGAAATGATTTCAAGATGAGAAGAAAACATAAACCTATTCTAATTTCTTTTCTTTTCAAATAACAATGCAAAGCAATGAAAAGAAAGAAAGAAAGAGACATAACTAGCATAAAAACTAGGTTTTATTTTATATTTTCTTTCAATAAAAGTAAAACTAACAAAAGATGCTAAAAGAGACTGTAGAATACACGATTCATGGCCCCTCCCAGCCATGAGGGGCAATTTTGTTTTTAAATGGAACTCATTTTTCTTAAAATTTAAGCTAAAAATAAGCCAAAAATGCTTGGAAACACAGAGACACAAGATGAATTGTTTTTATTTTACTTTATTTCATAAATAATATGAGCCTACAAACTATCTAAACCCCTAACAACAAAAGCTTCTGGAACTCAGGAAGACTCACAGAGGTTGGTGATTTCTTCTTCCTCTTTCTATTTCGTTTAGACCTCCGGTTACTAGTATCTATACTTTCACCATAGAAGGTAGAAGGAGGAGGACAAGACTTTGTTGATGAAGGAACATCAACATGATGCCCATGACATAAGGTGCTTAAATGAAAAGTGTTAATATCATTAGGGACATTTGGAATGGTACCCAACCAAACGGGTAGTCCCACATTCAACCCAGGAATGTACAAAGTGGCCATCAAAGGGACACCAACATTTTCGAAGAAAGGAAAAGCACAAGAATCCCCTTGCGAAGGGGTTCCTTGGTTGGTATCATTAGGAACGTTTTCCATGAAGATTTTATGTAGATGTTCTCCCCTTGCGGGATTGTTCAAGTCCGTAAAAGTATCACACACTGACTCGGGTGAACCAATGTTAAAAAAAATGCCTATAAGGAGGAGGCTCTACGTTTCTAAGTGGAAGATCGAAAATTCCTAATGACCGACAGAGTGGGTGGTCTACCACCTTAGGTCAGAGACCCAAAGAAATGACTAACTAACTCGCTATGAAAAACTAGGGAGCAAAGAGCACACAACTAAAAATAAATCCTAAAAGATACAAACCAAAAAAACTACCCTTCCGAATGTTTTCTACCCAGGGAGATGAAGTCCTGATCATCCAAATCATTCACAAAGGAAAATTACTAGCTAGGAGAAGTAGTTACCCAGACCTCTGACCGACGGTCAATTCAGGTGTCGCCTAGATAATAAAGAGTCTGCCCCAGGTACTATGATACATCCCTCACAATCACCTGTGTGTCAACCTATATAATGGAAAATAGGACACCAACTTGTAATCAACAATCATGGGGGTACAATCGACAGTCGGGTGAGTGTATGGGAAGGGTAACTAAGCCCAAAGATCTTCCTGAGGCCTGAAACACAACAAGACCAAAATCAATCTTAGAGTACCTTGGATGGATACAAGTGTCTCAGAGGTTTGAAACAAGTCGGGCCAATAACACTACATGCTTCACCCCCAATACACACTCTCCCTAACTCTTTGTCGAGATCAAGACTAGATATATCTGTCACCGTCCTCCATGTTTCTTTGTGTTTGACTCCTATGTTAGAGGAGCTTCCCGGATTGAGAAATTACAAAGTGGATTTTTCACACCCTAGCATAGACACCTAAGTTAAGTTTTGGTTGGCCTTGGATATTTTACCTCTCCACACCTAATCCAAGGTCCTAGCCTAAGCTATTGGTTAAATCTAGAAAAAGTGTTACTAATATATTTTAGATTAGTGCATTCATTTTAGGGGATTTTCTTACTCAAGGAATGAAAGTGCAACTCATGTTGTTTGAGACTCTTGTGAAAAAGAAACTAATAAGAACATTGGCAAATAAAAATTTACACTAATCCTTCAAATAAAAAAGAGTTTCAAGAAAGAAAATGCATGAACAATCCTTCAAACCTAAAGATGCAATCTTTTGTCCTTTAAATTCAAAATGCACAATGCAAATTTTGAGTCAAAAAAAAGTGAAAATGAAAGGATTTTCTTTCTTATTTTTCTTTTGAAATGATTTCGATATGAGAAGAAAACACAAGCCTATTCTAATTTCTTTTCTTTTCAAATAACAATGCAAAGAAATGCAAAGAAAGAAAGAAAGAGACCTAACTAGCATGAAAACTAGGTTTTATTTTATATTTTCTTTCAATAAAAGTAAAACTAACAAAAGATGCTAAAAGAAACTGTAGAATACCCGATTCATGGCACCTCCCGACCATGAGGGGGATTTTGTTTTTTAAATGCAACTCATTTTTCTTAAAATTCAAGCTAAAAATAAGCCAAAAATGCTTGGAAACATAGAGACACAAGATGATTTTTTTTTTTTTTTTTCATAAATAATATGAGCCTGTAAACTATCTAAACCCCTAACAACAAAAGCTTCTGGAACTCAAGAAAACCTGGGAACCACAAGTTTCCTATAGGAAAAAAGGAAAAAAAAATTGAATTTTTTTCCAAAACAAAAAAACGTGTGTTGTGCACAGACAACCTGCATATGTACGTGGGTTGTATATAATGTAGACCATGTATCTGCGTGTGTTGTATAGAGAACATGGCACATACACCTCTGTAAATTTTCAAAAAAGAAAAATTTTGGATAGAAAAATTGGGAAAGGGAAGCTAGTAGGCTCCCGAAAGGTGACCAGAGACCCAACCTGACTCAGAACACTAAAAAAACTCAGAAATAAACTAAAAATCAAATCTAACAAAGATCTCCCACTAAGACCCTAGAGATACTCCCGAGTGGAGTCTCCAATTCTACTATGGGGAAAATCCCCCTACACTGGGTCTAGGTACAGGTATAGCGTTGAATTCCCTTAGAAGACTATTCTACCCTTAAACTACCCCAAAACTATCTAAACGAAACAACGAGAGAGAAGAAAGAGAGTCAATGGATGCACCTTTAGTTCTTGTGGTTGGCGTATACCTCTTTCGCTTCATGCAACCTCCTAGATTTCAGGGCTCCTCCCAAAGATGACCTGCAAAAGCTTAGGAAAACAATGCTAAAACACATGCCCTCTCTACTTATCACTTTCAAGGTTTAGATATAGACATAAATGCATAAATCAATACAATAATACAAATTTAATATTTTGGGACAATGACGAACTCTTTTATTAAGTTTCAAGAAAAAAATGATTACAACCTTTTTCGATAATCGCTCCATGAACCAGGTCCGGGATCCTTTATCGTAGCTCCAAGTGCATCAATCCCACACTTGCTTCTCACAACCAACTTATCGCTTGGGAAAGGAGAAAGGGTTGTATAAGGAGAAAGGGTTGGAGGGGAAGGCTAAGGCCAAAACTCAGAATAAGATGCAAAACTTGGGATAAGAAGGGGAAGGGATTTTGGCAAAGTTTTCTTATTCTTTTGCTTGTCTTATCAAATGACGACCCCGAGACCTCCTTTTATATGAGAAAAATATGGTTATTCAGTTTGGGGATGTGATACAAGGGGTAAAATGGTTAGGAAACCCTCGATAGCCCGTAAACTCCACGAAATTCCTTGAAATTTTATATTTTTTGCAATTTTTGGAGGTAAACACGGGCTAACTCGTATGCAGCTCGTGTATGTATGCGAGATAACTAGCATGGAACACACATGTGTATGTGGGATATTAGTGTAACAGGGTGTGAACACTATCCAAAAAATAGTTTTTTAAGAAGCATCCTCAACAGTATTTTGGAAAAGTATGTAAGTGGAAAGGGAAATGTCTTGTATGCATAGGTAAGGCATTTTTGGACTATAACACTCATGTATGACCAAGACAAAGAACCGTTGGGGGAAGGAAAGTTCAACCCCATGTGGCACATTCCTTATATCGTGTGACGTGTCTTAGAGAAAGGAGTGTATGAATTGGAAGATTATGAATGTAATATGTTGGATGAGCCCAAAAATGGGCTCTACCTTAAAAGGTATTATGCTTGAGACCTCAAGCTTGGTCGTGAATTTTTGTATACAAGTGTATCTTATTTTATATATATCTTTTCCTTTGTATCATTAGTTTGCTTATCAAGTTTTCCTTTGGTTGGCAGATGTCAACGGAGTCTTCAGTTTACTTAGGATTCGCGGATGGTACCAGTCGTCTTACATGAAACATGGCTTCCACCACTTGGGTCATTTACTCACCCGAGGACCAACTGGTGTCTTCAGGTGGCATTTGTCTGGAGCCATCAACGAATAATGTGGCTGAGTATAGCATCATTATAGAACTATTACATGATGCCATTTCACATTGTGTTCAGTCTTTAGAGGTTCTCTTGGACTCCTAGTTAGTCATATGTCAGTTAAATGATAGTTACCGTGTGCGAGACCCTACTCTACTCCGACGATTCCTACGAGTATGAATTTTGGAATGATACTTTGATTTTCCTTCTTATAATCACATACCTAGAAGTTCTAACCATGTATCTTATGCATACGCTAATTATGTTTTAGATTGTAATTTGTCACATAACTAAGTAAAGAAAACACATCCATGAATGTACACATTGTAACATATATAAGTAAATTCGAAGACCAATTTATATATATATATATATATATATATTTCATATTTTAAAAAATATGGTATCATAGTACAAAATGGGACTCACACCCTCAAAATACATATATGGTTGGTATATAATATGACCATGGAATTTATGCCCGTGGMATCAGATGCGTATCATGATAGCACACTACGATGTTTGCGAGACATCAGAAGAGTCACACCCCTGCAAGAGGTACACCCACAACCTGTCCCTGCATAGCCTCTGGCAGATTCTCCACTTGAATCATGCGTGTCAATCAATATAGGTTCCCCTGCACATTTTTCAACACTCTCTCCGCATCTCCTACCACCTGCTCATCTCCATAGATCATCTGTTGATGTCATGGGAATCCCTCTGGTCATTGCAGACCTACATATGTGTGACAAAGTAATTGTTAATACTTGATACCATACAAAAATATTTGAGTTTTTTTTATTCTTTTTCAAAAACAAAATATATATATATATATATATATATATAAATTTTCTTACCAATATCACCGTAGGCAGAACCTAGTGGCAAAGGTATATCCAGATACCTTTTGTAATTGATCTCAACATAGGAGTATTCGTCAATGGATATGACCTATCAATGCCACCAGAAAAAGAACTCATCATTGTAGGGGGTTAACACCCTACCACCTCCTAGCCACCTCATCATGTCGATCCACCATGAAATGGATGGATCATGCAGTCCATGTGGAATAATTTATACTCTAAGGCTCAAGCCTTGAATCCTCTCAAAGAAAAATATACACATAATGGATGCAAATACAAAATTTATCTTTTCCCTTGTTTTCAATCCGTCAGTTGGCTCTTCATGTTAGCCAACAATGAGGTACACCAGTCATAAACAGTGGGTCGTAAACACTCCACTGCATAGAACATGAGTGGAATTGATTCATATCACATCAAGGCCTACCCAAAAATCTATGTAAGTACAAGTACAATGATCTTTAAGCTCATGTTATCAATCGCCCTGATTGGGAGTTGGATCCCTACTTTATCTGTGCCTGCAACATAGTGGATGGTAATGTATGCCTCCATGGTCATACCACCTCCAATCCCTCAGGCCTTGAGATTCACTACCTCGCCTTGGTGAGACAAACTTGTGATAAAAGATATATTTTTCACTTGAATCCCCAATGGTTTCCCATCGAGGTTGAAGGCCTCTGTCTCTGGATCCCAATAGTTTACGAGCATATGGAGTAACCTCACTTGAGCCCTCATTTTTTTGAGAGCCAAAAATTTATAAAGGTCACTTCTTTTTAAAGCTTGCTGGGCCCCTGCATCCCTTTCCACTGATGCATCTATCTCTTCATGCTCCCTCTCCCTCAATTCAATCACCATCCTGAAAAAGAAAAGTCATTTTTTGAGTTAAATCCTTTTAAAAAATTGTTCATGTACTTGTACACGGGCTAACATGCTAACAATTGCGTATAGGGCCGCATATACATGGAAAGGATTTTCTTTTCCTATGTACATGGAGGTGTGTACGTGACCCGATGAAATATTACCCGCATATACCCAAGTTTACATGTTGCGCCCTCTAAAACTAAAACAAATGAGGACTAAATTTGAAATTCAAATCACTGAAAGTGAAAAAGAGGGGATGGGCACTTACTTCATTGAGATGGTTGCTAATTCCGTTGATTGTATCTCCCGCAATCAACACTTGAAGATCATGGGGAAAATGGCCTAAAATGCACTATGTGGGTGAAAAAACTCAAGTGGTATTGTAAAATGGTCTATTTTTACTATTAGTAGAAATTGTTTACCCACTTCCTATAGTTTATGTTGATTTTTTGACCTTATGGACTAATAGTACAGTGGAAAGAGTTGGTTTTGGTGGTTTTGTCTAGAATTTTTTGTGGTTTCCAGCGTTATACGACACGTTCATTCCTTCGATAGGTATTTTATTTCACCAAGATATAGGATAGGTTGTTACTCCATTTTGAATTCTTCCATTGTCCTATGACCGTGATTCAGATGCCTTAGGTATGAACCCATTTTTTTAGTGACACATAACCTTCTTACTACTGCTAGAAGTGTCGTGATTAAGTGGTAGAGGCTTACCAAACATGGGTGCCCTAGTTAGAACCTTTGTGCCATTTGGTGCCCATGCAGAAGTTATTCCACAGGACCGGGAGTTCCTTATAGTTATGATGTGACTTTGCATTCAAACCGCATATTCTTACTCACAAGCATTCTAACCGTTACCTATGGGACTCCCACTGAGTCTTGGTTAAGCTCTTTTTSGACTCTCTAAAAAGAGAAATGATTTTCGAGTGAACTTGTCTCTTTCACACTCGTTAAATGGATTTGACAGGACGTCTATTTGGTGTAAGTTTAACCTTGTTTCAAACCAAGTAGACTACTTATGAAAAAGGAATACTCTWGTCAACATTGGCTAGAAGAGTTCTYCTGGGTATTATTTTACACTTTTTCGGGCCTAGGGGACTAAATCTACGAAAAACGACATTCTTCATAGTTAATTTGTAATCACATTCCATCATCTTGCTTGCAATATTAAGACTATTTCCAGTTCCCACTTTCTCGTTACAAGCCTCTTACCTCAACAATTTTCATAATTGGCCAAGCAAAGCCTTTTTTATATGCTTTGCAACTTGACACCCTATACCCTAAGAGGAAACATTCCCCCAAGTGTCCATGCCCTGCATGAACTTATTTTCATTGAGAATAGGTATGTTCCACAATTTGGAGCTATTTGATTACTCGTGACACTCATTTCCTCCCCTGTATCACAACATTTATTTTCCTATGAAAAAACAAAAAAAGACAGGCGAGAAAATAATATTATCTCATATCAGCAACAACCATGTCGCCTTTGAACATAGCACAAACTTTTGAGTCCATTGTCATCCAAAGTTTGGGTTTAGCGTGACCTTAGGAAGATGAGCTCATTACTTAGAGTTTACTCCTCCGGCTGGTTATTCTTTCAGTCCCTATGGTGAGTTCATTGATGCCTCCCGCATCACAAAGTTTTATCATCAAGTCTATGTTGCCTAAGTTATTCATACGGATCATGCTCTTTTTCAAACGAAGTCTATAATCCAGTGTCGACCATTTCTCAAAAATCTTAACTTTGCATTTCGATCATACCGTCGGTGTATCTCAAAGTAACATGAAGTTGTAGTACTACCATGCACCCTGGTCCTACTTTCATTATGGGTAGGTAACCTTGAACCCCATAGTTGACATGTCCTCATTGCTCAATGACTAGGGGGTTTCCCTTGTGTTCAAAGGAAATAAATCTATTCACACATTGGGATTCATGCAATGTCTTGGATTCCATTAGCCTTAATGGTGGTTTCTTCGCCTTTGTCAGCAATCTTCCTTATTGGATGTTATTCATAGGCTCTTTTTCATGCACTACTTGCATCTAGTGCATGCAAGAGATGCACAAGGTCATTGGTTCATGAACATCATATTCATCCAATATCCTCCTAATCATCAAGCTATTTCTTTGTACCTCATGCTGACTGATGAGAGATTCCATAATTATCTCCTTTCAGTGGGTCTCTTTCCATTGAATTCAGCTCATCTATTATGGAAATGAGGCCTAGAGTCCTATGAGTACCTAGAGGTTTGCAGTCATCAGTGGCAAGTTCTCCTGCCATCGATAGTTGGGAATACATCAATGTCTTCTGATCGATGGATTCTTCAAGTGTTCAACCTCAACACCCTTATTCACACTTGTAAGAATGCACTTGTTTCCTTGATACATACTTTCATTAACCTTAGGTTCTATCATGTTTATTAATGATATACCTTAATGACCAGTAATCAAATGAATTCTCATTGTGTTCGACATCAACTCCTCTATTCACATGATGTAGACTTGCACTTTCAACGGATAATGTAGAAGACCTCCAGCTTACAGTATCAACATTCCTATTATGTTGTTGTATTTCATTGAACCAATACCTACATGACTTCAATGATCATCGGAGATCATATTGTACTCTATTGTATACATATATCTTCAGATCGATTTTGAGATTGGATTCCACTGTGCCTTGTTCATGACTATGGAAACTGTTACACATCAAATTTCCACACCTAGGTACCTCACCCTAAGTGTCACAAGTGTCGTATGCACCTTGATAAGTGTCGCATACAGCTCGATGCCATGAAATAACATATGTCACAATCCCTAGTCAATGTGGAGGATAAATATATTATCTAAAGGTCAAAATAATATGTGCACATGAAGAAATTATTAATATTCATGAAAAGGAAATTAATTTAGTGTGAGAATCCACCTCACATTTGGTTTCCTATTTTTAAAGGGAGGTTGAGGATCTCATGGATGGTTGAAATATTTCCTCCTTAAAATCCTTGAGAGATATTTCCTCCCTAAAATCCTTAAGAGATATTTTCTCCCTAAATATCTTGGAGATCCCATTTTAGTGGATTTGATGAGTGATCCTCTCCATGGTGGCTAAGCCTCCAAATCCTATATAATTAAGGCTTTCCATGGATAAGGGGAGGCATATTATAGGTATCAAACTTATGATCTTAGGATGAAGCTTTTGGATATGAAACTTATGATCTTGGGAGCATCCTGCAAGGGATGGACGAGGAGGACTTGGAGAGGCTGCTACAACTACATCTACAGATTGTAAGTTTCTTTTTAATGTTATCATTAATGTATGCTTGTAATATTTCCTTATAGTTTATGTATATTTACATATGCTTGTCTACTGTAGATGAATTTGTTTAATCTAGTATTCTAGAGTAGGAGTTTCATTGTGTCTCTTTGTTGTCTGTGGTTTCCAGGTATCAAGCTGTGCGAACGAGTTTGGAGATCAAGCTCAAATTGGAGCAGTGAGGAAAAACACCGGAAATAGGTACGATCACCTTTCCTCCTCTCTTTTCAACTAGTTAAGGAAATATCAAAGGGATGTTAATGTCCATTTGCATCTTTCTATCTTGGTATTAGGGGTCTATAATCCGAGGGAAGATCCACCTGTCCACAGGGGGATTTTTCTGTAACAAAAATTGGCATCTCCACTGGGGATGGACATTGACTTGTATTTCCTTGGATATTATATTCCTTTTTCCCACATTTAGATCATTTTTCTTGTTTTTATTGATATATTTCTTTTCTCCCTTCTTCATTGACAATTTCACAAAATTCTGGGAATTCTGGGTGAAATTTTCTGAGTTTTAAGCCTATGTTATGATTTTCTGGGAAGGGTAGTGCTCCCCTGGAGTGTATATTAGAGTGTTGATATATAATTATCACTCCCCTACAGTGTATATTAGAGTGCTATTATGCTTTGTACCCTTGAAAACATGAGCGTTGATCCCCTTTTTTGGTGATTTCTTCCCTTTTCTACTCAGTTTTTCTTAGTCTATCTTGCATAGATTTTTTCCCAGATTATGTACTTTGGATTGTGACTTTGTTTGAGTTGAAGAGTTGGTTCTTATCACTTATTTTATTCTCTTGTTTGAGCTTGCAACCTTTTCAAATTATGAGATTGATTCACCTTGTTTTTCTTGGTTTGGTTTGAATCTTGTGAAGTTTCTGGTTATCCGACTCATTGAAATGGTCTGCAAAGGTTTGTTGGTATTAAGTTACTTTTAAAATATTTCCTTTTTAAATTATTTAATACTTTATTCTTACCACAACCTAGATTGGATTTCTCTTTCTTGTTTCTTGTTTTGTCAAGACATTTGAGTGATTTCTCTTTCTCCCTATCAATTTTTGGATTCTTCTTTGAACTTTCTTGTATTCCTTGAATGCTTGTCGATTGTCGAGTCCTTGATTGAGTGAGTTATCACACTGCTTTCATTAAATTCTCACTATCCTGTGAGTGCATGCTTTTTTTTAAATCCTTTTTTCTTGGTGTCTTTTATTTATACATTTGACTCTTTCATTTCGATTGAAAGTAATGGAGCATTAAAGGATTTGCATTTTCTTTCTTTATGTATTAGAATCAAACAAAGAAGATAGTTGTATTATTTCTTTTGACTAGTGTAGTAGATTACATTTAGAATATTACATTTGGGAATTGTGTATTTTTGTTGAAGAAAATTGAACCTCTTCTCCATCCCGTATGTAGGATTCCTTGAAGAAAAAGATTTGCATCTCATTTTTTTTCATTCTTTTGGAGTCGAGTCTACAACATCATCAGTTTCACTTTCACACCCTTGAGTAAACAACAACCCTAAAATGAAGCACTTATAAAATTGATCAGACAATTTTATATTTTCTGGTAGTGAACCTACATTAGCAAGTGTAGGGATTTGTAATAGGTTGTGAGGATAACTTTCCAAATCCATCAGACAGACATAGAATATTTTGCTAGG
The DNA here is from genome assembly GCA_032191745.1 of Picea mariana. Lineage (NCBI taxonomy): Eukaryota > Viridiplantae > Streptophyta > Pinopsida > Pinales > Pinaceae > Picea > Picea mariana. The sequence goes on along the minus strand of JASDQU010010884.1, from coordinate 129,743 downwards.
GAGTGATAAATCCAATTATTCGTATAAGCATAGCCATGATCCCCTTCACACACAGGGGTTAAAACATGAGGTTGCGTGTGGGAGAGCAGCGTATATTTCCCCTCCGAAGATTAACCCATGTAGAAGAAAGATCATATATTGGGGGTTCTTCCTAAGAAATGATTGGTTTCATTTGGTCTCGGAGCTTCATGAATTATGGATCCCTTCGAGGTTCTCAGTAGTATTCTGGTCCACTTGTCTTCAGTTCTATTGAAGAATTTCAGACTTCTTATCCTGCCCATACGTTCCTTCCCGATTTTCGACTGTACCTACCCGAAGGCTGACTGTGAGTTGGTACCTTAGTGGCCTATATCTATAGATTTGATACACAAGGTGATGGTGAATGGGAATCTTCGATGTACCTGGGTCAAATGTTGGTCAAACTCACTCAGGCTCCTTGGAGGGTACACCCACGGGTAAAATCATGTGGCAACTTTCACCAAGGCATAATTTTGTTAAGTAGGTTGCCAACATAACTAATCCACCCGCTCTATCCCAACCCCTTCCTATATTGATCTCGCGATGTTGACTTTCATCACCAGCTAGTGGTTTCATTTTGGGAAGGTTTGTTTGATTGTTTGCTTCTTAGATTTGTAGTGTGTGTTGTTTTTTTTCCTTAGTGGACCTTAGGTCGAGTCAGTGTCAATGATGTTAATTCCTAGGAGTACCAACGAAGGAACCCATTTTCCCAAAGAACATTTTGCCTTTCGTTATTTTGGAAATGTTGTTCCTCCGTGCATTTTCACACTGAGTCTTTTGAGACTCACCATCGGGTTATTGGTTTGGTTGTTCCCCACTCTGGTGATCTTGACTTTTCCTAGTGCTTTGAATGCACCTCATGCTTCATATGTAAGCACACCACCCATACATCAACCTCATGTTGACATTTCTCATTCTTCATCTATCAGGTCTCCTTCCCTTTCTCCTTCTTCGCTTAGTAAAATATCTAAAGAGAGTAGCCAGGTTAAGAAGAAGAAGAAGAAATGAAAAGAGAATAAGAAGAAGAACCTGAAAGGGACCAGGCCTCCAACCACATCATATCATGTTGGATCCAAGAAACTAGCTATTGTTAATCATACTGGGAGTGTTGATAAAGTCGACAAGTCTACAACGAAGAATCCTAAACCCAAATTTCCTTGCAGGCTTTGTAAGGGTGACCACTTTATGAGGGATTTCCCTGGTCTCCCCAAGGTCTTAGAAATGTGGTCTTCCACATCATAAGCACCTTCGAACATGTTGGTGACACGCCATAAACTAGTGATGTTAAGGTTGGTAAGAATAATAAAACTGTTAAATTTTCGTGCTTTTTATGCAAAGGTGATCATTACTCTCACCTTTTCCCTCGCATGGATGAAGATTTTTATATTTTGGAAAAGATTCAACTTCCAACTGGTGATCATGATATCTATACCAACCCATCATTAGTTTATGGACTGGTTAATCCGGTTCCATCCTCGGTCATTTCGGTTGATCAGGTGGTCAATCTGGCTTCATCCTCGGTTGAACCACTAACCCAAGTAGTCGATTCAGTTCTGTCATCGATCAGCCCCACTCCTCATCTAAAGAGTGAAACCAAAGTGGTCAATCCAGTTCTGTCATCGATCGGTCCCACTCCTCCCTTGAAGAGTGCCAAGGTGGTCGATCCAGTTCCGTCATCGATCGATCCCACACCTCCCTTGAGGAGTGCCAAGATGGTCGATCTGATTCCTACATCGATTGATCCCACTCTTCATATGAAGAGTTCCAAAGTGGTCGATCCAGTTCTTTCATCGGTCAATCCCACTCCTCCCTTGAAGAGTGCAATCCAAGTGGTCTATCTGGTTCCACCATCAAACGATCCCACTCCTCCCTTGAAGAGTGCAACCAAAGTGGTCGATATGGTTCTATCATCGGTTGATCCCACTCCTAAATCAAAAAGTGAGGATGTCACTCATATCTAACTCGTTAATACTGATTCACCTGGAAAATGGGTCACTCCATCCATCCCGATGGCACCCCCTTCAAGCAATCAAATGATTTCTATTAACTGGAATCATTTGACAGAACCTTGTCTTCCCTCTTATGTGACTTTCCAAATCAATGTGAAGGTTTGTGATACGAATATTCCTAACACTGTAATAGACAAAGGCTCTTCTGTTAGCATCTTATCCGTGAATTATTGACAATATTTTGGTTCTCCACAGCTTGCACCCATGACTCAGTATCTGTTTACCTTTGACAGAAGAGTCAGTCAACCTTTAGGGATCCTTCCTCAATTTCTGGTTACTTTGGGAGAAAAAAATGTCTACATCGATGTGATGGTATTTCATGACCCCTTGGAATTTAACCTGCTCCTCGGGTGAGACTATGTCTACATTATGATATCTTTTGTGTACACTCTCTTTCGAGTGATGTGTTTCCCTCATAACAGAAACATAGTAACGATCAACCAAATTTCATTCATTGACCCTAATATGATGGTCAACCATATGCCTTCTCTGAATAGTCCAAACATGCCAACGATGTCTACCCTGCCACAGGTCAATTATGTAACAACCCACCCCTTGCATTCAACCTCACACGAGAAGGAATCTCTCCCTTCTCCCGATTTAGATATGGTAGTTGACATGGTCATCTCTTCGATAGGGCTATTAGAGCCATACCTCCTTACCCTTATCAAGGTCGTCGACATGTATTCCTTCCAGAGTGTTTTTATTCCATCTAGCAAAGATCTCCTAGAATCCATGGATGTTGTTTATCCTTTGACATGTATTCCTTCCACATCATTGTCCTCTTGGAATCCATGATCAAAGAGAGGTTTCGAGCATGGTTTTTCTTCTCT
>JASDQU010010884.1:90600-114516 GCA_032191745.1 Picea mariana | reverse complement strand
TTTTTGATTTTCATAATCCCACAAACGATAACCAAAATCATTAACACCATATCCAATAAAGGTACACTTCTTGGATTTTGCTTCAAGCTTTGTTCTATTTTCTTTATCAATATGGACAAATGCTTCACAATCGAAAATCTTCATAGATGAATAGTTTTCCTTTTTACATGTCCATTCCTCCTCTGGAATGCCACCATTCAAATAGCTTGAGGGTCCTCTATTTATTAAGTAAACAATAATATATACAATATATGCTCATAATTGTAAGGGAAACCCAACATGAAATCTCATACTCCTTTCACGTTCCATGATTGTCCTGTTGATCCTTTCTGACACACCATTTTCTTGTGGTGTTCTTGTAATTATCTTCTCTCTATGAATCCCATAGTATGACTAGTAATCATCAAACTCCTTGCTGCAATATTCATCTCCATTGTCTGATCTGAGACACTTCATTTTTTTTCTTGTCTCATTCTCAACCAAAGCTTTCCATTTCTTAAAAGTGTCAAAAACATCATATTTTTGTTGAATGCAACAAACCCCGGTTTTTCTAGTTGCATCATCAATAAAAGTAACATAATAACGAGAGACACCAAGAGATGATACTTGAGCTGGTCCCCATACATATGTATGCACAAGATCCAACTTTTCACTGTTGTTTACTTTTTCGACTCTAAGAAATATGACTCTCTTTTATTTTCCATAAACACAGTGCTCACATAAATCCAAATCAACTTGTTTAATATTTGGCAAAAAATTCCTTTTGTGAAGTATATGCATCCTCCTCTCACTCATGTGTCCAAGCCTATGATGTCACAGTGTTGTATCCACTTTTGTAGAAACTAAATAGATATAAGAGTCAGCATTAACAATACACAAATACAATGTACCTACCTTCTCCCCTTTTTCCATTACCAATGATCATTTAGTGAACTTCCATGCCTTATCTGTAAATATAGATATACAACCTTCACTTTCCAACTACCCTGTTGAAATTAGATTTCTTCTTAGATCTGGTATATGTCTCATCTCTTTCAGTAACCATTGGTTTCCATTTTTTTGATTTATTTTTACCTTAGCCATTAACAATTTGACATGGTTCATCATCACCCAAATAAACCTGTCCAAAATCACCTTGAACATAATCTTGAAAATATTTCCTATGGGGTGTGGCATGAAATGAATCTGATGAATCTACTACCCAAGATTCAATAATATTATCTTAAGAATGAATCAAATAATCTTGTAACACATCAACTGTCACATCTGCTTCCTGATTTTTCCCCTGTTGTCCATATCTTTGTTTCTTTGGAGCTCTGTAGTCTTTCTTAAGATGTCCTTTCTTCCCACAATTCCAACACTCTATCTTTCCTAGTTTGTATTTGTATCCTCCCTTCCTAGAATTCCCATGGTTCCCTCAACCCTTTCCTCTATCCTTTTGTCTTCCCATGTTCTCCATATTCAATGCATTACCTAATGTCTCACCTATTCTTTTCCATCGTATTTCCTCGCTAAGGATAACACCAACAGCATCATCAAGTTTTAGAGTGCTTAAACCAGACATATAGTTACTTACAACCATGGCCACACCATTCTAGCTTTATGGCAATGAGAAAAAGATTAGAAGAGCCCTAACCTCATCATCAAAGTCCACTTTTACATAACTTAGCTAATTAGTAATCATATTAAATTCATTTAAATGATCGACAACATACCCACCTTTTGACATCTTCATATTAAATAATCGCTTCATTAGAAATACCTTATTTGAGACAAAGGGATTTTCATATATTTTAGCCAATGCCTCCATCAGATCCTTCGTTGTTTTTTCTTTTAAAATATTGAAAGCCACCGATGCTACCAGACACAGTCGTATCGTTTCTAGTTCCTTTCTGTCAAGAACCTCCCATTCTTCGTCCTTCATGTCCATTGACTTATTTTCTATTCCGCCCAATGGTAGGAATAGATCCTTCTTATATAAATAACATTCCATTTTCATCTTCCATAGATGGCAGTTTTGGCCGTTAAATTTCTCTACCTCAAACTTTCCATCTTCCGCCATTTCTCCCACTAGAATCAAGAATCCTATTTTCCCGCGATTTACATTTGGCTCTGATACTAGTTGTTGGAAAAAAAGGACCGTGGAGCAACAAAATAAAACAAATGTGGAAATAAAACACAAAAGATACACAATACAATAGAGACACAAATATACGTGGTTCACCTAGTGTGGGCTACGTCCACCAATGAAATTGCTAGGTCCTTCTTTTTTATTATCCAACAAAATGAAGGGATACAACCTACAACACATATGTTGTAACTTCCTCTTCTTTCTCTCACAATATCCTCTCTTAGAATACAATATTTGCCATAACATACAACCACAATAAAATTCCCTCATAAAAGAGGGGTGCCTTCTAGGGAAAAAACTCTAACATAACTTCTACTGTCAAATCCGTGACCTTATAATGAACGGTTGTTACACATCAAATTTCCACACCTAGGTACCTCACCCTGAGTGTCACAAGTGTCGTAAAAGTGTCATATGCACCTTTCTATGTGTCGCATACACCTCGACACCATAAAATAACATATCTCACAATCCATAGTCAATGTGGAGGAGAAATATATTATATGAAGGTCAAAATACTATGTGCACATGAATTAATTATTAATATTCATGAAAAGGAGATTAATTTAGTGTGAGAATCCACCTCGCATTTGGTTTCCTATTTTTAAAGGGAGGTTGAGGATCTCATGGATGGTTGAAATATTTCCTCCTTAAAATCCTTGAGAGATATTTCCTCCCTAAAATCCTTAAGAGATATTTTCTCCCTAAATATCTTGGAGATCCCATTTTAGTGGATCTGATGAGTGATCCTCTCCACGGTGGTTAAGCCTCCAAATCCTAGATAATGAGGGATTTTCCATGGAGAAGAGAATAAAGGAGATTAGAGGTATCAAACTTATGATCATGGGAGGAAGCTTTTGGATATCAAACTTATGATATTGGGAGAAAGATTTTGGATATCAAAGCTATGATCTTGGGAGCATCGTGCAAGGGCTGGATGACGAGGACTTGGAGAGGCTGTTGCAACTACATCTACAGATTGTAAGTGTCTTTTTAATGTTATCATTAATATATGCTTGTCCTATTTCCTTCTAGTTTATGTATCTTTACATATGCTTATCTATTATGGATGAATTTGGTTTAAGCTAATCTTGGTAGAGTAGGAAGTCTTTGTTTTTCTTCATTGTCCATTGCATTGCAGGTATCATGTCATGCTAAGGAGCTTGGAGATCAAGTTCATATTGGATAAAGCGAGGACAAGTTTCGAAACAAGGTACACAATAACTTTTCCCTCTCTTTATTTTGGTTAGCTTAACTAGATTTAAAGGGATATTAGTGTCCATTTGTATCTTTCTGTCTCATTATTAGGGGTCTAGAATCTGAGGGAAGATATACCTGTCTGCAGGGGGAGTTTCCTATAACAAAAATTGGCGACTCCTCTAGGGAAGGAAATTGATTTTTATTTACTTGGATATTCTATGCCTTTTCCCCAATTTTAGATCATTTTTATTGCTTGTTCCTGATCTCTTTCCTTTGTCCCCTCTTCATTGAAGATTTTAGAAAATTATGGGAATTCTGGGTGAATTTTTCTGAGTTTTAAGCCTCTGTTCTGAGTTTCTAGAAAGGGTAGCGCTCCCCTGGAGTGTATATCAGAGCGTTTATATGTAATCAACGCTCCCCTGCAGTGTATATCAGAGTGCTACAATGCTCTGTGCCCTTGAAAACATGAGCGTTGATATCCTTTTTTGGTGATTTCTGCCCTTTTCTGCTCAGTTTTTCCTAGTCTATCTTGTAGAGAGTTTTTCCCAGAGTCTGTACTTTGTCTTGTGGATTTTTTTAGGATTTTAGTGTATCTTTGAAATAAAAAAGTTTTGATTTATTTCTTTTCTCATTGGTTCATTTCTTAAGGATCTTTATATCGATGAGTTTAATAAAATTTTGGAACATTGTGCATCTGGGAATGATAAACGTTTTCTCCTTCTCGTAATATATCTTTCATCGAAGTGAAATATTTGCATTCTCATTTCTTTTCAATGTTTAGATTCGGTCAAAACATCATTTAGTCACGCCATTTCCCTCTTGAGGAACAGCAACGTAATAAAATTTATGTGTTAATTAAAATCTACCTATAAACTTTTATTTCTATGTCTCTTTGCAACCTACATTAGATTAGTTGTAGGGATTTGGAATAGGTGTGAAAGATAGTTTTCCAAAGATGTAAAAAAACATAGAATCTTGAGTTAGGAAGTGGTGAAATACCTTTACTACATTTTGTCCCGGGAAGCCCTTCTCACACAAGGGCCAATCACGAGGTCGCATTAAGACCAACAGATTTACTAACCCTGCTTGGTTGGTCTTGGTGTAGTGGTTGCGCATATTATTGGGGGTCACTTGAGAAAAAAACCTTGTGCAAGTCTTCTCAAGTCAATTTCAGGCTCAACTACTCTGTCATTACACCCATATTAGACTGTCGACTATTTCCCCTTGCATCATTGTTTTATTTGGTAACCTTAGTGGCCTTTATTTAGGGTCAATACATGAGGTGACGGTGAAGGGGAAAGTCTTCGCTATAAATTGGAATCAACGTTGGCCAAACTCACTCAGGCTCCTTGTAGGGTAAATCCATTTTTATTGTGTGGAAGCTTGCACCAAGGCGTAAGTCCGTTAAGTAGGTTGTCAACGTAACTTTTCCACCCTATCTATCTCAACCCCTTCTTACATTGTTCCCACGACGTTGGATTTCATCACCAACTAGTGTGTTCATTGTGAGAAGGATTTTTTTCTTTTTGCTTCCTATATTTTTAGCGTGTGTTGTTTGTTTTCCCTAGAAGACTCTAGGTTGGATCCGTGTTGAATGATGTCAGTTCCTGGAATGAAGCAACCCCTGCTCCCGGGGAACCTTTTGTTTTTCCTTCTTATGGAAATGTTTGTCCTCCTTACAACACTACTTTGAGCTTTCCAAGTCTCACAATTGGGTTACCGGTATGGTTATTTTCCACTTTGGTAATCTCAAATGTAGCAAGTGCTTTGGTTGTAAGCACTTCCTCCCAATAATATCAACCTCATGTTGATCCTTCACCTTCTTCACGAGTAAGATATTCTTCTCTTTCTTCACTTGCAAGGTCTTCTTATGTTTCATCTTCTTCGCCAAGTGAAAGCTTTGAAGCTATTAACCCGGTGAATAAGAAGAAGAAGAAAAGGAAGATTAAGAAGAAGAAAAATAAGAAAGGGTCCAAAATTCCAACCACTTCCAGACATGTTGGAGAACAACCAGTTACTATTAATCGTGCTGGGAGTATTGATGATGCCAAGATCACCCAAACAACCCGTAAGACCAAGTAACCTTGTAGGATTTGTAAGGGTAACCACTTTCTGAGAGATTTCCCTAGTCTCCCCAAGGTCTTAGAAATGTGGTCTTCCATGTCATCGGCCCCTGCGAGACATGCTATTGACACCCCATCAGCTAGTGACATTAAGGTTGGTAAGAAGAAGAGAACTATCAAATTTCTTTGCTTGCTATGTAAAGGTGATCATTACTCTCACCTTTTACCTCGTATGGATGAGGCTTCTTATCTTTTGGAAAAGCTTCAAATTCCAACTAGTAATCACAATATTTCTTCAAAACCGTCATTAGTTGACAGATTGGTCAATCCAGTTCCATCCCCGGCCAATCTAGTTGATCAGGTGGTCAATATGGTTTCATCCTTGGTTGAACCACTAACTCATGTGGTTGATCCAGTTCCATCATCGGTCAGCCCCACTCTTCATCTAAAGAGTGAAACCAAAGTGGTTGGTCCAGTTATTTCATCGATTGATCCCACTCCTCCCTTGAGGAGTGCCAAAGTGGTCGATCCAGTTATTTCACCGATTGATCCCACTCCTCCCTTGAAGAGTGCAACCAAAGTGGTTGAAACGGTTCCATCATCAGTCGATCCCGCTCCTCCCTTGAAGAGTGAAACCCAAGTGGTCGATCCGGTTCCGCTATCGATCGATCCCACTCCTCCCTTGAAGAGTGAAACCAAAGTGGTCGATCTGGTTCCACCACCAGTCGATCCCACTCCTCATTCAAAGAGTGAGGATGTCACTCAAGTCTACCTCATTAATACTGATTCACCCAGACAAGGGGGCACTCCGCCTATCCCGATGGCACCCCCTTCAAGTTTTCAAATGACTTCTGTTAATTGGAATCATTTGACAGAACCCCATCTTCCTTCTTACATGCCTTTCCAAATCATCGTGTAGGTTTGTGATAGGAATATTCCTAACACTGTAATAGATGAAGGTTATTCTGTTAGCATCTTATTTGCGAATGCTTGACAATCTTTTGGTTCCCCACAACTTGCGTCTGTGACTCAAAATCTATTGACCTTTGATAGAAGAGTTAGTCAACCTTTAGGGATCCATTCTTAGTTTTTGATTACTTTAGGAGGAGAAATGGTCTACATCGATTTGATGGTAGTTCACGACCCCTTGGAATTTAACCTGCTCCTTGGGTGAGACTATGTCTACATTATGAGAGCTTTTGTGTCCACTCTCTTTCAAGTGATGTGTTTGCCTCACAATGAAAACATAGTAATGATCGACCAAATTTCATTCATTGACCCTCATCTGATGGTCAACCATCCACTTTCCTTGAATGGTCTGCACATGCCTGTGATTCCCGCCCCACCATAGGTCAATTATGTAATGACCTTCCCCGTGCGTTCAACCCCACACAATAGGGAATATCTCCCTTCTCATGACTTAGATCTGGTAGTTGACATGGTAATCTCTTCGATAGGTCTATTAGAGCCAGATCTCCCTACCTTTATCAAGGCCATCGACATGTATTCCTTCCAGAGTATTTTTCTTCCATCTAGTGAAGATCTCCTTGAAGCCATGACTGACGTTTGTCCTTTGACATGTATTCCTTCCAGAGCATTGTCCTCTTGGAAGCCATGATCAAGAAAATGTTACGAGAATAACTTTGATTCTCTGTGGCAAGCTCGTTAAAAAATGAAACAGAGGTTACAAGCATAGTTTTCCTCTCTCTAGCAAGCTCGTTAAAAAATGAAACAAAAATATCCAGATACATGAGCATAGTTTTTCTTCTCTATGGAAAGCTTGTTAAAAAATGAAATAGAAGCTATGAGCATAGTTATTTTCCTGTGTCAAGCTCGTTAAAAAATGAAACTGTCACCTCTCCTAACAAGTCAATTCTTTCTCTAGATCTCATAGATATCGTATAGAGTCTATAGCTATATCTCGTAGATGTCGAGTGGAGTATTTTGTTAGGTCTCATATTTGAACCTTCCTTTCATCCACCCTTATCCTTTTTCTCCATCTAGTACAAAAATTGGTGACAACCTCAAAGTTGACAAATGAAATGAAGCTTGGGGGGGAATATCTCCAGCGTTTGATTATTATTCTAGACTTAAGCCGCTAGCTTTGCAAGATGGGGGTAGAGTACCAACCATCCATGGGTATCCCTACCTTTGGAAATTATGTTGGGAATTTACAAGCATAAGTTTAATTTTGTTTCAAGCTTGTGTAAAAATGAAACCAATACCGAGCTTAGTCATTGTTCTTTATTGTGCTCGTGAATACATGAGAATGTGACTAAGTATACTTTTATCACTTTTTTGGACTCGTAAAGGTTATACGAAACAGGAACCCCTTGGAGTCTCCTTTAATATCTTTTCAGACTCTCTAAACATGAAAAGATTGTCGAGTGATCTTGCTTCCTTTCACACTCATTAAAAGGTTTGAAAGGGCGTCTTTTGAGTGGTAGTTTATCTCTTTTTCGGCCTCGCGAGACTAAAATTATGAAAAAGGACAACCCTGGAGTCGCCTTTAAGTTCTTTTTAGACTCTCTAAACATGAAAAACCATTGAGCTTTCCTTCTCCGACATCACTAAACTACACATTGAAGGGCCCATACGGGAATGAAACCTTGCTTCTTCCAGTTTGTTAAACAAAAGGAGAGGAACTTACCAAAGGTGAGTTATATCGAGCATGTGTTACCCTCCTTGAGCTCGTTAAATGAAAAAGGGGTACTCATCTATCTAGGTGGGGGAAAAAATTGAAGGAAGTGGGTCAAGTTTTTGAGAATCCTTTATGGCAATTTTTTTCGCCCTTGAACATGGCACCAGTTTGCATTTCATCTTGCAGTTAGGTAATCCACTTGTCTTTGAGTCATACCAATTCCATGTGTTGCCATACTTTTTTGTCCAGTCAAAGAGTGCTCTTATTGTCGTCACATTACATTCTTGGTACTCGTCGAGTCAATGCTTCCAAGTCAGTTGTCGTGACTCATCATGTTCAAGAGAAGTTTCACTTCAAAACCATCCATCTGCAGTATTGCTAGTTTCCATTTCATGTGTCATTCCATCTTCATTCGATTCACCATATTACATCACTTTCCTATGGAAGTTTCATGTCAATGATGGGGCATACATCAAGGCCCTCCTTTGACGATTATTTTCATGTCAACTTCAACACATCATCTAGGGACGATTCTTTTCATGTCGACTTCAACACATTATCCAGGAATTAGACTTAGAAACCAATTAGTACCTTGGGATGATCAGAATCTGGACTAGGGGTCAAATTTTAGCCCAAAAATCAAAGTGTTCATAATCTCTTCAAAATGGACGGGTACGCAGGCCTTGTCGTCACAAACCCAACAAACTTCGAATGGGGTCAAATGGACATCGGATGAGTGAGATATCACGTTCTGTTCGATTTGCCAAACAACCAAAAAATTGTTGACTGTACAGTCCATACAGATGACGTGGCATGATGCTGACGTGGCAGGGGTTGATTGGGAAAAGATGATGTGGCAAATTTTGATTTGACATATGTGGATGAATCAGTTTTTGACATGTGGCATTTAGTTGGCAAATGGGGTGGTGCCATGTGGCCCAGGCATGGGCTACCACGTGGCACTGTGATTTGGTTGTTTGTTTAAAAATATAGTGGATTCCGTGGGATTCAAACCCTGGACCTCCACACACAAATGCCTTGGCAAAGGCCTCCCTATCAGCATGCTACCCCTTGTTTCTTGTTATTTATATATATTCATATTTATTTAAGTTGGAATATGGTATAATTTGGGGCGCGTCCGAGCTGGGGCTTAGCCCCAGCCTTGGGTCGCACAACCCATATCCACATGACCAATGCCAAGCAGATGTGCGGGAATCCATGTGCGCATTTTCAAACGGTTAGTCCATGATTTGACACTTTTCACACCCGAATTAAATCTTTCCAAGTAGCCCTATTTTAGCGCTGGGGCGTGTCCACATGGCCCCTCATGCGCCCAACACCTCCGCGTTTTGGGGGCTAGCTTCCCTAACTGTTCTACATTTTTGTGAATTTTGTGGAAATGGGCACGTATTCTAGGTTTAGGCACGGGAAATGCCTAGAAGCCAGGTTACTCACATAGGAGGTGTGAATTGACGAACCAGAGACAACAAGCTTGAAGGAGAAAAATGGCAGGAGGCCTAACTTCTTCATTTTTTGGTCAAATGAGGTGCCAAAAAAGCCCAGCTAGGGGTTTTTGGATGTTCAGAATCCATTGGTACTGTTTTCAAATCCATTTGGAGACTTCTTTTGCAGGTTTTACACCATTGAAGTTTTAGGGAGCTCCAGGGAGCTTAGGGCCACCATTGAAGGAGGCCATGCTCAGATGAGCCCAAGTCTGGCTTTTGTGACTGAATAATCATTTTTGACTAATTTTTATGCTGTGAACACATTGGGATAGGTTTCAGAGGCATTTGAGGACTTTTACAGGTGTTTTTTTCTACAAGGAAGCTCAGGGAAGCTCAAGGCCACATGTAGAAGAGGTCATGCCCGAATGAGCCATGGTCCGTTTTCAGAGTTCTATTAGTCATTTTTGGGGTTTTTATGTATTATGAACCCAATGGTACAGTCATTAAATCCATTGGAGTTGAGAATCAGCTTGTAAAATAATTTTAGACAAACTAATCCCAGAGAGCGTAGTCCATTGATAGAGGCTGAAGGAGATGTAGCCCAGTTGGAGGTGAACTCCTTTATCATGTTCTTATTGTTGTGAGTTGCTGGTTATATTTGCTGCATGTTATTTTGATGTTGCATTTATTTAAACACCATTTAACCTTTTAAAGAACCTCACACATAAACACATAAAAGAAGCATAAACTTGACACATAATTTCTCTTGCACAACTAAGACATTAAGCAAGGTCCTGAAGTTTATTTTAATGGAGTAGAGGGTGCTTGCATAGAAAAACAAGTCATCCCCCTATTTTAAGATCATGGGACCTGCATGCCTCAATGGCAAGCCTCCTCGCCTCTGACAGTAGGTTTACATCATTGACCTCTGATTGGATGATTCTATGAATGTTCGACTTCAACTCATTTATTCACATTATTTGGATTGTACTAGGGTATCTTGAGAGTCATTGACATCATTGGCGATTTCCCTCACACTTGTTAATGGTTTACCTCAATGACCAGTAATCAAGTGGTTTCTACCATGTTTGACATCAAAACATCTATTCACATGGCTAGATTTGCACCACATCAGGATTGGGACGAAGACCCTGGGTTGAGCGTTCACTCCATTATCTGTTTTTCCCAGCCTGCGAAGGAGATCTTTTGAACATGCTGATATATATACCGTCACCTAGATCCACATTATATTGGTCTATGGCTATGCTTATCATCTTGTGTCTCCACTATGTATTTCTTGTGGCTACAGTCAGTTCATGTCATGGAGGTATGGATCCACATTGTATCTCTGGTGTCCATATCCTTAATCAATATTTTTCATGGATCTACAGTGTATTGGTCGATAGCTATGCTTTGAGTCATATCGTATTCTGAGTGTAGGTATGCCCGCCTCAGAAATGAAACAAATATTAATATTGTTTGATGGTTTTTTGGAGCTTCTTCCAGGTTCTCCAACTCCACGCCCTTGCATTTAAAAATTATAAAGTGTTTCAGCCATCAGTTTCTCTTCTGACCTCACACTTTAGGGGGCATACTATTACACATAAAATTTCCACACTTAGGTACCTCGCCCTAAGTGTCGTAAAAGTTTGATATGCACCTTGCTAAGTGTCGCATACACATCGACACCATCAAATAACATATGTCACAATCCCTAGTCAATGTGGAGGAGAAATATATTATATGAAGGTCAAAATACTATGTGCAAATGATTATAATTATTAATATTCATGAAAATGAAGTTAATTTAGTGTGAGAATCCACCTCACATTTGGTTTCCTATTTTTAAGGGGAGGTTGAGGGTCTCATGGATGGTTGAAATATTTCCTCCTTAAAATCCTTGAGAGATATTTCCTCCCTAAAATCCTTAAGAGATATTTTCTCCCTAAATATCTTGGAGATCCCATTTTAGTGGATTTGATGAGTGATCCTCTCCATGGTGGTTAAGCCTCCAAATCCTATATAATGAGGGATTTTCCATGGAGAAGAGAATAAAGGAGATTAGAGGTATCAAACTTATGATCTTGGGAGGAAGCTTTTGGATATCAAACTTATGATCTTGGGAGAAAGCTTTTGGATATCAAACCTATGATCTTGGGAGCATCATGCAAGGGCTGGACGAGGAGGACTTGGAGAGGCTACTGCAACTACATCTACAGATTGTAAGTGTATTTTTAATGTTCTCATTAATATATGCTTGGCCTATTTCCTTCTAGTTTATGTATCTTTACATATGCTTGTCTATTATGGATGAATTTGGTTTAAAATAATCTTGGTATAGTAGGAATTCTTTGTTTTTCTTCGATTTCCATTGCATTGCTGGTATCGTGTCATGCTAAGGAGCTCGGAGATCAAGTTCATATTGGATAAAGTGAGGACGAGCTTCGAAACAAGGTACATCACACCTTTTCCTTCTCTTTCTTTCAGTTAGCTTAACTAGATTTAAAGGGATGTTGGTGTCCATTTGCATCTTTCTATCTCGATATTAGGGGTATAGAATCCAAGGGAACATTTTGGCCCCCTCAGGGCTGAGGGGGGGCCATGAATTGTGTGTCTTGTAGTTTCTTTGACCTGCATACAAATTAGGAAGATAATTAGGCTCTACAACCAATGCTCTGATTTACATCGGAGGAGTTAACATCAAACCCACCGATTTTACCTTCTGGGAACATTTTGAGTAAGTTTCTTCCCCAATATTCACCATATTTCTCACCATGCCTACTATTACGCTTTTGTCTTCTAATGATGAATTTTCACCCTGCATTAACACCAGTGATCCCTCAAGTATGGACTATGAAAGGCTTAAAAAAAATATTTCCAAATGCATACATTAGTTATATTATTTTCTCTCACATTATATTCATTTGTCATGCTAAGGAGCTTGGAGATAAAAAATTACTGACAAAAATTACTGGTGCACCCCAAGGTGAGACACTAGGCCTTATTATCCCTAAGTCAAGTAGTTCCTTCAACTACATCTGCAACTCATAAATTTTTGGCATCGTCATCCTATACAATGTCTTGGAAATTGGCTCTGCACTGGGTTTTATCTCAATGGTAAAATCAAGCTCCCTCTCAGGAGGTAACCCGGGCAACTCTTTCGAAAAAACATCCTTAAACTCCGATAATACTATATACTGATCCATGGAGGGTCCTTTCCCTTCATTGATTGCTTCCACTAAATATAATCGATAACCTTGCCTCATGCAACATTTAGCATTCATGGTCGAGATAAAGGGTAAAGACACCTTCCTCCGTACACCGTGGATCTCTATTGACCTTCCTTCATCGTCAACACAAAGCACCCTTTTCATGAAACAATCTACCATAGATCGATGGGATTCTAACCAGTCCATTCCAATGTTTAGGTCATACGTCCCTAGAGCAACAACATACACCTTCAATATAGTAGTACACACTCCCAGGTCTACTATACAATTATCGACTCTAGGTCCTACCTCTTGTCTTTCCCCCGAAGCCATATCGACTTGTTTAAATTCATCGTGATCATAGGCTGCCAACCCACACTTTTCTAATGCACATGGTGAAATGAAACTATATGTAGCACTAGAATCAAATAAAATTTTAACATTGACATGATTTAGTGTACTTAACAACTCCGCCATAGTGGATTGATGCTCTACCTGGTGGTTATTAACCGCTGCATAAATCTGGTGGCTACTACTTGCTCTTCCCATCGGGGCCTTTCCTTCTCTATGCACAAAGCCTGCTTGTGACTTTGGACAATCATGCTGGTAATGAGGTCCTTCGCACCCCCAACAAGTAAATCGAGGTTTAACCTGGGTGCTTCCCTATGAAGGCCTCTGAAATGAGTTCCTTCCCTTGGAGCCCCTGCCCCTACTTGTTTCTCCCTGAGAAGGTCATGGACTTGCCTACGTCATTGGTGATGAGTGGGATGTTGCACTTGTTTCCATTGAAATACTTGTTGTAATTTCTCTAGGTGTGACTCTATTTCCATAAGGGATTCACCAGTAATTTATGGGTGCATACATGTCTCCCGAAATGAAAGTGACCGATAAGACAAATGCCATCGAAGATTCTGGCAGTGGAAAACAGATTGAAGATGAACTAGAGATAGTTGGGGCCATTTGTGATGACACGACTGGTGTCCTAGAAAAAGAAGGAGAAACACTCAAATGGGGTGAAGTATACCAAATTTTCAAGAAACAAAACTATGTCACCGACGTCGAGGATAAGGATGGATTAAGAGTCTTCAAAAATATCATAAAATCAGGGATATTCAAATTTGCAGCCCGAGTTGTTGTTTTTCCATGCAATGATCGAATATCTTGGATCCTAAAACATATAGACCTAGTAAATAGACACGCCTGCAATGCTAGAGGGGAGCCAATATCATCTTTTCATCCTGTAAACTTAGCAAAATATTATCATATTGGAAAAGGAATGAAGAAGCTAGACAACAATCTACTTGTTGATTTCAAGAACACTGTCTAATAATTGTGCCGCAAGTGGTACAATTTGTACAAGAAGTTAAAACACAGACCTAAAGGAGGCTACCCCACGATTGCCTTAAGGAAGCCACACCAATACATGGTGGCCATGTTATGCTGACTCTATAGAGAACAAGATGTATCCCAATTCTCTTTGTCGTACCTACCTTTAATATACTACTATGTAGATGAGGGGGAATCATTCAACTGGGTTGAAATATTTTCTTCCAATCTACTAGAAGCTATCACATTTTTCTTAGAAGCCCAACCAGGGACCTTCCCTAGTTTTCACATGTCCTCATATCTTTTGGATATTATGTGTGTTGCTCATCAGTACTCGAAAATTGGATGGAGGTGGAAACCTTCATACCAACCAAGCCACGTCTATTGCAAAGTGCTATGGGAGCATAAATACCGGAAAAAATACCATAAAATGTGTGAAAAATTCATGGCCCCCTTATATGATTTCATATTCTGCACACCTCCTCCATGCATGACAGACAAAGCAAGCACAGTAATCAAGAGAATTTGGGATTGGTTCTTTTTAGAAAATGGTACTTACATCGGAATATATGGTTATATGAAAGATACTGACCTTCTCCTGTGGTTTGTGCCAAATATGTTGGTTCTCCAAGAAGTAGCATACCAAACGGTAATCCATAGAGTGGGAGGAGCTCAGTATCGATCCAATAAGGCTATATGGCCAACATTATCGCTATACATCGACAATTAATTTTTCTCAAATACCAAAAAAGAAAAGGAAGAAGTGAGTACCCTAATTTCTTATAACTTTGGAGAAGAAATATTTATAAGAAATTACCCAAAAGGGGTCATAAAATATTATTGCAACAATATAAGCCTTCAATGGGAATCAAAAACAAACATCTGGGATGAAGAAGAGGTGAATCACAATGCATGTACTTATGATGATGTTATCTTCAACCGATGAGGCCAACCCATAAGTAGAATTGCAGACGAAGAAAAGGCAAGGGAAGAAGCCAAAAGGAAAGTAATAGAAGAATAAGTGGAGAGGTCATCCCCCCCTTCCATCTCTGTACATTCAGTTTCTACAGAAGAAGAGGAAGCCCAGACAAACAAGAAAAGGAGAGATAAAGAAAAAGTCTCTAAGAAGAAGAATGATGCTTCCAAGAAAAAGTGAAAGATTGAAGTAGAGAAAGCCGAGGCTGAGAAAAAAGAAAAAGAAACAACACAAAATGAGATTGAGTGGAAAGAGGTAGCAGAAAAAGCAACAACAAAAGCAAGAGAAGTTGCAGAAAAAGGCAGCGAAAGAAGCGATGGATAAAGAAACTGATGAAGATAGATGAAAGAAAGGTGTTGAGATGAGAGACAATGTCACTCAATTGATGGATATTGATATCCAAGAAGTGTCAACAACGGACACCAGCAAAAAGGCACCATTCAAAAATCCAGGATTATGACTTTGGGCCCTGTTTCAACCCAATGAAATCCTAAATCTGAGAAGCTTCACTTATGACAACAATACTGGGAAGATCGTGCAAGAAAAATTCAAGAGCGTGCCAACAACTTAAGGGATGCAAATCTCAGTCCTGACACAAGTCCCTATAACATGGGATGTTAGGGAAAATCCCATAGGCGCTATTGCCAAATCTGGAACCTCTTTCATGAGAACCAATGGAGAAAATATTAGGAGGTTGTGCTAGAAAAATCAAGAGAAAGAGGAAAGAATTGGGGAACTGGAAGAAAGACTCCAGCAAGTAAGAGTCAATGAAATTAGTATGCATAGTTTTAAAGCCAGTGTTGAGAAAGTTGGGAAAGAACTAGAAGAGACCATTATAGGCATGCATTCTCACTTACACCTCTTCCAACAAGCAACTGCAACAATCATAGAGAAAAATAGTCAAATATAAGAAAATCTTACTCAGTTCAACACGATCTGAGAAGGAATCAACTATATTGACATGTGAATTGTAGAGAATCCTGATGCACTAGTTGAGCTATATCAGCCATCAACCTCAGAGAGAAAGACATATTTTTATTCACTAGATCGCTCCCAACAAGTCGAGAAAAGAGAAGATACACAGGTCACCAAATCAATGTTCGTATGCTCTAAACTACACGAGGTCACGCAGGAGTTAGTTAAAGGAAACCGACTACCCCAATTAGATGAGCTTGGTAAAAATATAGTCACAAAAGAACTAGTATTCAAAGTGCATGATAACACAAGTCATAGAAGATCAGTCGTTGAAGAAACCACCACAATTACCACGGATATAATAGAGAAGCATCTCCTACAACCCATCAAATTGCATACCATGATACAAGCATTCATGGAAACACTCTTAAAGGATATGAACAACCTTGAAGATAACATAGCTATGCATAATCCAACATTGGAAGAACTAGCTTTTCGTAGAAACAGATCTCTGTATGATCAGTTAGAAGTGTGGACAACATACCTTAGGGTAAAAATTTCTTGAATAAAGACAAAATAGCAATAAAAAATTTCTATTACCTACCTCTCATTTTGTATTTTTCTCAACCAACTTCAATTTTGTTCTTATTGTACACTTGTCACTATGAAAGAGGAAACCAAACAATTTTTGTAACAACTTCTTTAAAGAAGAATAGAAAGAGTCACTCATGACTTACAAATTATTGTATAAAAGAGGGAAGATGCCCATTTTGTGGAGGCTCTTCAAGCACTTTATAGATCCAATAAATAATTCAAGAACTTATACTTTTTTAATGAATATTGAGAAGCCCCTAGGGCCATTTTTCTGCAAGAAAGAAGAATTTTTGTGTGAAGTTGTCTTTGTTGTGAACTATTCAAGTGGGATGTATGTTATTCACATGGACCGTAAGAATGATTGTTTTCCTATGGAATGATCTTATGCACTCTATTTTATTCTACAATTTTGATTATTCTT
Organism: Picea mariana; assembly: GCA_032191745.1. Classification (NCBI taxonomy): domain Eukaryota; kingdom Viridiplantae; phylum Streptophyta; class Pinopsida; order Pinales; family Pinaceae; genus Picea; species Picea mariana. The sequence goes on along the minus strand of JASDQU010010884.1, from coordinate 97,595 downwards.
TATCATATCTTTAAGTCCCGAGATTGTTGAGTTATTAATGTATGCATAAATATAATTTAGACTATTCTAGTTATATGTATGCATGCACTTGTTTTTTATTTTGCACTTCTATTTCAATCTGATTTTGCACTTCTATTTCAACTACCCATGTGGTGGTTTTATGTAGAGTTTGGATTCATTTACAAACTCATCCAGTTACCTTAGTATGCTCCTAGCTAGGATAGGGCAGGATATATTAGTTTGCTTTAAATACAAAGTCTTCATCTACATATTTTCATTGCATATCCATTCATCAACCATCTTCATTGGTAGACTGGGCTGAACCGGTAAAACCACAAAAAATAACAATGGAATCCGAGCCAAATTCTAGATGGGTCTCCTAAACCAAACAATGCATAGTCTAGTTGGGACCGTGTACCGAGGAGTACCCATTACCGTTGTCAAGTGAATTCTTCCCCGTCAATAGAATTGGCGCTAGAAGGAGGGCCATTTTTATGGATAACATAAACGAAATGCACAACCAAAATTAGTCTTCAGAAAATAACCCTAATCCCACTCTGTTCCATCACATTGATTCCAAACAAGAAATTATCTATGAAGACTCAAATCACAATTTCGAAAGTGCCTTGGGTAATCCTGAAACACATTTAGAGACTTGATACCGAGTATCACAAGAAGAGTTGTTTGAAACTCTTCATATTACACGTGCTTACAAAAAGCTACTTGGTAAGTTCTCAACAACCTCTGATCATCGGAGAAGGAAATAAACTCATGTGCAAATACCTAATACACATCCTGATATTTACGTCGACTTCATAGACGATCTCATTGAAAATGATTTACAAGAAGTCCCGATACACTTGAGCCAAGTCACACATACCCTTCTCTAAACTGAGGATAATCTTGAAAGTGAAAACCTGAAAATCAATTTGGAACAGATCATGGGTGAGCATAGAGATAAAAGGATAGTAATCCCATGGTGGATGTCTCAATATGCCTTAAATGTAGCTGGACCATTACATGAAGTGCCCAGGAAATCATACAAGATCCTTCCAAAATTTGATTGAGACAAATCCGGGTCTCTAGAAGACCACTTAAACAATTTATTCCTGGCTACTCACCTACTGAATGTCCAGCATGAAGACATGGTCTATAGATTATTTCCTTACACCTTCTTAGGCAGAGCGTATACATGGTATTCCAGTCTGCCACCCAGTTCTATAACCAGTTGGGATGAGTTTGAGAGGGTTTTCATCAGAAAATTCAGGGAAATGAAAACAACCTCATCTTTGTACAAGGAGTTAGAAGCCATTAATATGGATGAAAGAGAAAAGGTAAAATACTTCAACCAAATATTTCTCAATGTATTAACTAATTTCACTAATGATATATCTCCTTCTCATTCCTTATCCATTGAATATTATACGACATCATATATTCCTTCTATAGGTATGTTTTTCAAACAGGCTAATAAGAACACTTTGGCCCTTAATTTCAATAAATTCGAAACGATGGAAAGGGAATTATCCTCTTAATATAAACACTTACATCTTAAGGAAATCAAATCAACTGGAAAGAAACCTTTGTTGCTAACAAAGCCGCCTGAAAAGGAGCCAAAAGATATTGACAATGTGGTGAAATTAGTTAAAACGTTATCAAACGAAGTTGTAGATCTCAAGAAGAACATTGGTGAAGGATCATCAAAGCCTCGAAATTTTCACCCATTCTTTAAGAAACAAGACAATACATAAATACCACCCAAACCATATCAGATGGCATTAAACTTAGACAACTTAAAAAATGCTAATTTCTACTCTTATCACCAACAAAATCACCTAGAATGAACTTACCTTCAGTGGGTCAACTCCATGACCCTAGTGATCAACCAATTGTTGGACTAAGAGAGTTTAAATGATGAACATCATGCATAAGATTCAAATGATACTAATGAAGAGGTTCCCCTAGTGTCTTCTATTCCCTTTTGGGACCGGTGCCCATACTCAAATGATGAGTAGATAGAAGAGATCTTTGTGGAAGATATGTCAATAACCAAATTTGTTTCTCAAAGGAATTACAATCTATGCAACAAAGGTAAAACTCCTTACATCCATTCTTTGAAAGATGACAAGATACCTATTAGCTCCTAGAAAGTTCTGGCAATTTGAGTCTTTGAAATTTGTTGAGTCTTTGAAATTTTCAGATTTTCCTTAGTCATCAAACATTATGAGTCTCTCAAGTCAGTATTTCACCAAATTTTGGTCATGTTAGTTGTATTGGAAGGGTGACTAGTAGTCTTCAAGGTTCACTTAGCCAATATTCTCATATTGAAAAGTGTCTTAGTTTGAGTTATATTAAGACTAAAGAGTGGGTCCTACATCCAAGAAGAGTCATTATTGGTCTTAATAACCCCTCATTTACCATTATTAGTTATTATGAGACCATGTCTAATAAAATTTTCCCACTTCACAAGTTTGTAGCGCAGACAGTGTTTTTTATAACCATTGCGCTGACAACTCAACACTAGTTTGTAGCGCAAGTCACAATTTCTCCATTTGGTGCGCTACAAACAACTAAGTGATTTTTTGTAGGTTACTGAATACCTTATGTCTCCAAAGACATATGTTTTGATATGCTGAAATATCAATCTTACACAGAAGGAGGAAGTACATATTCTTTTATGATTTTCCATTTTCAGAATTTTTCTCTCGGATTGCAGAACAAGGGCATTTTTGTCTTCTTGCCCATTACAAGTGATGCATTTGGTTCTAGCAAAGAAAAAGAATTTTATTAAGAAGTCCTTATGAAGAAACAATTTTAGATCACCTGCAGGAGCATGTACAACATATAATATTTTACCAAGTTCTCAATGTGTAGAAATCTACACTCATTTCATACTATGTTTTGCTACAACTAGGTGATTGGTCAAAGGAAGTCAGGGGTGGATATCGCCATAGTGGAAGTATTTTAAGAGTTTATTTTTCAAAATCAAGAGTATTAGAATCTTGTGCAGCTGTTCTAGAAACATTTTATTCTCCCCTCAAGCATTTAAAGTTTCATACTTAGCCACAAACCTAAATTTCACATAAGGAGAAAACAAAGTATCTATGTTTCATCTTTTTTGACAGTTTTGTTCAAAAGTGCCTATTGAAGTGAAAAGGAAGGGAATGCCTTATCAGAAGGCTTGATGTTCAAGGACATCCAAATACACCATGTCAATTTCAGAAGACTGTAACAAGGATAAGTTTTGGTGATCTAACATTCATTCAAATTTTCATAAATTTTGCTAATGAATGAATTTATGTTTTGAGAGTGTTTTAGGGACACAACAACATCAGGGATGATGAAAATACATATGGTACATCAGTCAGAATTCATATCAGAACAAAGTATCAAGGAATTCATTAGTTGAAAACAAGACAATGCTCATTTGGCAAAAATCCTAGTTTCATTAGGGATTATGTTTACTTCATCAAAATGGATTGGAGGATGGTTTATTTAGTTGGAGCAACTAAATTATGAATTATAATACATTGTATAATAATTTTCCAACCTTCAAAACCATTCCAAAGAATTGGATTTACCCGAAATCATCAAATTTCAAAAACACAAGAGTTGGTAGCGCAAAGCCTGTTTTGGTAGTGTAATGCGCTACCAACTTCCTATAGATGGCATATTTCACAAATTTTGGTCAAAAGGTAAAAATTAGACTTGGAAAGAGGATTTTTGGGTCAAGGTGGCCACATTCATTTGAAGATAATATCACCCCCCATAAAATCATGTAGGTGGCACTTCATTTCATTAATGGAAACATTCTAATGATCAAATCCTAGAATGTAGGAATATGACTAGATTTTGGAAATCTGTGTTTTCCTGTTTTAGTCACTTTATTTGGAGATATATTCTAACGATATGGAAATGTATTTTTTGAAATTGAGGTAGTTTTTGCACAATCACGAGCTTCTGTTCAAAAACCTCTCTCAGTTTTCCAAAATATGTTTTTATTTTGGAGATATAGGTCAATCTTTGAGCAACATATTTCCAGAAATTTTATACTCTGTTTTTGCTAGCCACCTCACAAATTCGGATTTGAGTTGGATATCTTCAACAAACTAAATACATGTGAAGAGGTTATGAGATCCATCTATTTTGTATCTAGATGATCATGTAATATCTCTATAAAGAGGACCAACAAGAGGAGCTAAAGAGGTTGGTTTGGGAGGATTTGAGAATACTCTTTTTGTAAAGACTCCTTGAATGCATATTGGAATATAAACATTCTTCATTGAATTTGTTCAGACTTATTTCTCACTTATATTTATCTATACCTGTGGATGAATGTATATTCATTATTCTATGTTTATACAATGACTGATAAATGTCATTTTGTCTTTGCATTGATAGACAAGAAACACAAGTACATTTAACTATTATAGCTAGCATTGCATATATACTTTAGTGTGTGTGATCTTGCTGGTATAATAAGTATTCTTCAATATTTTAAAAACCATCTGATTAGTACAATTGAAGGCCCTATTTGTTTGAGTGTATTCATGTATGTCTTGAGTAAGAGAGATATTGAAAAAATCAGTCAAATTGATCCATTTTTATACCTTTTATTTGAGCATTTGATTAAGTTACCAAGCTCACTCGATCTACAACCTAGAGTGACTCTTGGAGTCATAACAAATTGGCATCATTGTTGGGGAAAGGAGTTTGAAGAAAGCTTCCCTGGGAGACGACATGGTTCTAGATTTTGATGATAGACAAAGGTTGGGCATCATATTGGTTATAATCTTCTATCTGGTGACTCCATGAAGGATGAATTCAGTGGCAACTCCACAATATTCAAATTTCAAAGGCATTTGCTACTCTTTTGGATAGGAGGTTTGCACCTCTTAAATTTTCTACAGTCCCTGGTTTCCCACATCCATTACATCTTATGGATATTTGGGGAGACTTCCTTCCACGGTTCAGAGAGCGGAAGGAAGACATTCCTGCAGGACACCTCATCAATTTCTGTGAGTGCATGGATCTACTAGATCTCCAACATGAATATTTTTGCATGAAGATGTTCATGCATTCATTGGAGGGTGATGAACGTAGGTGGTATTTCTCTTTACCTCCTTCCAACATTTCATCCTTTAAGGATTTCCACAGAGTATTCAATGAGTATTGCAAAAAGTACTTTTCAGATGAATTATTATTTGAAAATTGTTGTGAGGAATATAAATTGCATAATGAGGTTGAAGATATAGAAAGAGAAAAATTTCTTCCTCACAATCTACAACAACTCTCTGATATATTTCAAGGTGATGTGTTTTCCCATAAACATGAACTAGAAATGAATAGTGAAGAAGTTGAAGGTTCTCTTACTATCATTAAGTCTGATTGTTATGAATATGAAGAGTTGGTTTCTTTAGATACAAATGGAGATGATCAACTGTCTTTTGGTCAAATGCCAATTGAAATCAGTATGGGTAGCCCACAATTTTCAGATTTGCACACAAAGGGAAATTGCAGCAGCCATGAGGAACTGAATTTTTATAGATAATCCATTTTTAAGGAGGAACATCAAAAGGACTATACTTCTCCTTATGTACCTTTTTTTTCAAATTTTGATGGAAAGGTTGATGATGATGAGGAAGAAGGCGATGTTATTTCAGATTTGTTTCGAAGCCCTATTGCTGATAATTCTTTGCAGAAATCTTCATCTCTGCCATTAGGATTTTATCCTGATGTTCCAATATTTGACAATTATAGTGAGGATGAGGAAGAATTAAAGTTTATGAAGGCTTGTTAACTAATGGAATCACATCTATTTCTACTTTTCAATAAAGGGATGACCAACAATGTATGCATGCTATGGTTGATGATATTTATGAGTCTATTGTTCAAAATTCCAATAAATATCCTCTTATTTTTTACTCATCTTTCAAACATATCATTATTGGAGAGAGTAATCAACAGTTCTCTCATGATATATTTTTAAAGACTCATCCTTCATTTGATCATTATGAAGACAATGATGTAGACGATCAAGAACATATCTCTTATTTTTTCTCAGAAATCATCAACTGTGATGGGCAAGCACATCATAGTGATGGATCCAAGTCACAGGGATATAGAAAAGGGGAAGACATACATGAGCAGTCTATGATTTGGAATCTATATGATGGTGACCACGGTTTTGAAGATCCCATGGCAGAATTACTTGAGTCTTATCTCTCAGACTCTCTTAAGTTTTCAGATTTTATCATATCACTTGCATTTGTTAGTGAGTATGATCTCTTGAAAGAATTTTTATGGTCGCTGCTATGTTTTTATTATTATCTTTTAATTAGTGGCATAAAAGGAAGCCTTTCAGTCGCGAGTTTACTTGTATGGCTTCATTGGAAGCATGATTTCACTTGATCAACAAGAAATACAATTGATTAGAGTAGGAGTATACATGAATAAGCTCAGTAGTTGAGCATTTGTTTGCAATCTTCAGTTGGTTTGCAATATGAAGTTTTTTAGTGTTCAATGAATAAGCAAAGTTCTTCTCAGTATATTAGGATATGACAAAAAATGAATATCAAATATTGAAGGTTTGCAGGGGATTGGTTTCATAGGCCATATGATTCCATATCCCAATGGAAAAGGTGACTGGAACTACTAGGTTCTTGGAAACCTCACAAGGAAGTTTCCATCCCAGTTGGAGCCAAATGTTAGCTCCTGAAAGTTCTGGCAGTTCGAGTCATTGAAATTTTCAGATTTTCCTTAGTCATCAAACATTATGAGTCTCTCAAGTCAGTATTTTCACCAAAGTTTGGTCATGTTATTTGTATTGGAAGGGTGACTAGTAGTCTTCAAGGTTCACTTAGCCAATATTCTCATATTGAAAAGTGTCTTAGTTTGACTTATCTTAAGCCTAGAGAGTGGGTCCTACATCCAAGAAGAGTCATTATTGGTCTTAATAACCCCTCATTTACCATTTTTAGTTATTATGAGACCAT
>JASDQU010010884.1:46490-61875 GCA_032191745.1 Picea mariana | reverse complement strand
AACCAAAAATATCACCCAAACCAAAAGGATCCCCTTCCCGAGTCCTCCCCTCTCCCTTATCTTCCTTCCTCCCCAAAATCCTTTCTCCAACCGCCTTACCCCTCATTAATCCCTCAACCACCTTATCCCTCCGATTAATTGTTTCAACTACCAATAATAATTAGATTATAATAAAGTCCCCATAAAATCTATTTTAATAATTCATTAAACTAATTTTTATCATTTATGATAATTAAATAATTAATTAGGGTTGTTACACTTATGTAAATATAGATGCCATTTCACGAGCTAAAAGATGCAGTTTCAGATGGGAATGCGTTTATCTTTTATAACATGCTAAATTGATTCTATCCTATTTTAAATAGTGTAAGAACCATTTGAGAATGTGACCTTGTGACTCTCTTTGTTGGTGGGCTTACTTTTAAGTGATAACCTGCCCTTCAAGCTAGCTCTGCTTTCCATGTTTGCTCATATGCTCATAAGACCAGACCAATGTTTTTAGCTCATCTCCTGCTTTGCTTTTCTAGTTAGCTAGTTGCACTAGCTTTTGTCATGGATATATTATTTTGAAAAAATAAATAATTTTTCGTATTTTGTAATTTCATAATTTTGATTTCGTGATTGGGTTAGGGGTTGTGATGGGACTTTATTAGCCTTGATATGTTCAGTTTTCCCCCACTATTTCTCATAAATAGTAAATCATTTTAAATTATGAAATTTATAAAAAAAAAACATGTTCATAGTAAGTTATTATTGTTGTTGCAGTGGATGCCATCAAGTGGCAATCTGCATGCTTCACCATTCCCCTTGAGTTTTTTTACCTACACCAATCATCAAATTCTATGATACAACAAGTTTTTCTTTTCTTTAGCACACACCTGCATCATGAGCTCATCAAGCTTATCGTATGCCTCCTGAGATCTATGGATTCAATCTTTTCTTTACCACACACCTGTATCACGATCTCAACAAGCTTATCATATGCCTCCTGAGCTTCTTGGAACTGGGTCATTTGTGCTAGAATATTCCCTGCACTAGAAGGACCAAAAAAAAATAGGTAAGTTTTGATCTTGGGTTTCATTTCTCTTCTACTAAAAAACATGATTTCAATTCTTATCAAAGTTATTGAAAGCTACCAATCTAGTTTTGTTAGTAAAATACCCTAAAATGACTCTGGTTTATATAGTAAAATGCTCCAAGATGTATATAGTTTCTTGAATGAAACGTTTTGTTCCCCATAAAATAAAAGTGTGTATGGTTTGCTTGCTTTATAAAATTTTCAAGATGCATCTAGTTTTGTTTCTAAAACCCTCCAAGAGCTAATGGTTTACCCGGTTAAATGCCCCTATATGCATCTAGTTTAGTTTTTTAAATGACCTCGGCAATACGCCCCTTCTTTAACAACTAATGTAATGTTTTGAATCTAATGAGGTATCTACTTCACCTAAATATTGATGGGTCAAATAGAGTACAGGCACATGTTTTGAACAACTAAGATAATGTTCTAAATCTAATGAGGTATCTACTTCACCTAATTATTGAAGGGTCAAATAGAGTACATGCACATGTTTTGAACAACTAAGGTAATGTTATGAATATAATGAGGTATCTACTTCACCTAATTATTGATGGGTCAAATAGAGTGCAAGCAGATGTTTTGAATTTGGTATCAGGTTCACTTATCATTAACGGCACTCATGTCAAAATAGAGCAATACAACCTGCTCTAATTTTTGTAATTTGTGCGGGTAAGAAATCCAACATATACGCTACATGTTGGAATATCAAGCTTATAAGCGTTGTGTACGGGCTAAGCATCTAAACTCTCAACAAAAATACTCGTATACTAAAAGAAATATTCCACGATTTTACATATTTACTACCAACAACATATTAATTGGAACATGTTGTTAAATATATTTGTAACCTCAACAGTATGTGACTGTACACTGTGACAGTACACTGCCAGTTGTCCTGGCCAGTTGTACGAGTTAGTTAGGATCTCTTGTTTTGTTTCTTGATTTGTTCGAGCCTATTTAGCTCAGCTATATACTCAATACTAAATGCTTTGCTCATTTTTTGTGTTTTCTCAATTTCGTCTTCTCTGTATTATCTTCTTTGCTTCTCATTTTATCATGGTATCAGAGCTTCAGAGTAAGCCTCTTCACATAGTCTGGAGAGTAGCCCGATCCTAAGAAGCGTAGATCTTACACTATGAACGACAACAAGGGACGCAGATTCTTCACAAAGCTTGGAGAGAAGTCCGCAGTCCGCTTGTCCGCTCAAAATATCGTTGCAAACAGCAAACGTGAGGAAGCAGTGTTGCAAAAGGCAGAAATAATTAAATATACGTGAGCTTTTAAAGAATTTGTGAAAGATTCGTGAAATTCTTTCTTCAGAATAAAATTCTGCAGAAGTAGCAAAGGACAAGCTAAAGCAGCCATAAGATTGTCCCTTCGAACTGATCTGAGCCATTAATCAAGCACATAAAGGACGAGGAGCACATAGAAAATGAAAACATGTTACAACCCTCATATCTGAGCGCGAGGACCAACAGTCGTTCGATCCCAAGGAAAGTACATGAGGCCTAAACCCTTCGAAAGTGCACAGGAGAGTGGACTTGCGAAGTTTCGAAGTCATCGGAACCGTCCATCGTCAGGGTTGACAAGTGGTAGCAGATCCGGGAGTTCGAGGATTCGAACATCAAAAGAATTGCGAGAGAGAAATCTCAACTTTGTGAAGCATGGAGTCGTGAAGTGGATCTCGATTGTCAGTTGCGGGAGAGATCTGGACCGTTGGATGCGGTGTTGGATCAGCACTTCGCTAATTCACAAATCGAAAAAGCCCGAGGTAAGAGTTGTGAAAACTCGCGAAGTCTGAGTTCGTGAAATTGATCACAGTCATTGGATCACATAGGGATGTGGGCCATTGATCTGAAGCAGGTGAATTTCGGGAGATCGGGAATCGGAAGAAGAGAAGTGAGTAGTATTCCAACTTCGTGAAACACGAAGTCTCGAATCGCTTGAGAGTTGGGCCCCAATTCAAAGCCTGAGGTCATATCGAAGCAGTCCACGGGAAAGGAGCTAGCGCTAGCTAGGCTCTAGTTCGGGAGTTCGGAAGATTGCGAGGTAAGAAAGGAATATCACCCAGAGCCCTGAAGGCTCGAAGGCTCGAAGGCACGAAGTCCCAAAGTACTTGTGGATAGTTGATCTCAAATGAACGAGGATCGTTGATCCTTGCAATAGGCTAGAAACGAATATCACTCGAAGCCCCGAAGTAATTGAGGATCGTTGATCTCAACTCAATGAGGACCGTCGATATTTGGAATAAGATCGTTATTTGGCCATTCAGCTATTCGGAGGAATTGAGACCTTCGGCGTCGAAATGCCCGAAACCCGAAGACCCGGAGCACCTGGTTCTCACCCCATGGTCACATGAGAAGCTAAACTTCATTTTTTTTTACTCTCGAGTAAAATCAGAAAGCCCAATTCCGCCATCAGAGGGGATATAGTTGCCAAAGCAGTGGTCATCCCCATGTTTTTCGGCCCGAAGTCTCACAGAGGATTTCGCGAACCTGGTTTCGGCACAGGAAACAGGTAAGCACGCAAAACTCTAACAATTTTGTTTTGTTAAATTTTTTTTAATATGGCCACCTCTAGCAATTTAGGACCAACTCAAAGACCGATTCTTCTTGGAAAGAACTATGAGTTTTGGTCTCTTAGAATGAGATTCTTCTTGCAAGCACAAGAGTGTTGGGATCCAGTGGATCTTGGATATGTGGAACCAGATCCAGCATCTTGGATATGTGGAACCAGATCCAGCAGACCTTGTTGCCATGACCAAACAACAAAGAATTGCTCAAGAAACACAAAGGAACAGAGAGAATAAGGCAAAATTTTGGATTCAAAACTCGGTGGATGACTCGATTTTCTCAAAAATCACAGGCGTTGTTACTTCAAAACAGGCCTGGGACATTCTTAAATCAGCCTACCAAGGAAATGATAGGGTCAAAATAGTCAAACTGCAGACCTTGAGGACGCATTTCGAGACTTTAAAAATGACAGAATCTAAAAACATTGATCAGTTTATGACCACAGTCATGGGAATCGTAAACCAGATCAGATTGATTGGTGAAGCCATCCCTGAACAACAAATTTTTGAGAAAGTCCTCAAAAGTTGACCAAAGAAATTCGAAATGGTTGTAACAGCAATCCTTGAATCCAAGGATCTGTCCAATTTTTCAACAGATGAATTAATGGGCTCTCTGTTGACACATGAGACCAGACTACATCTTGTACATGAGTCAATCACCAATGCCTTCAAAACTCAATTCTCCTTCAGTAGAGGGAGAGGCAGAGGAAGAGGCAGAGGTCACCAAGGAAGAGGGAGCATTCCAAGTAACCATCAGTCAAGTGAAGGTCACGGACAACAAAACCCGAATCAAAATTTTTGAGGTCACGGACAACAAAACCAGATACAGAATTTCCAGCCTCAAAGAAGCAGAGGGAGAAGATCAAATGGAAAATCAAGCATACAATGCTATTAATGCAAAAAGTTTGGGCACTATGAAACTTAATGCCGAAATAAGCAAGCAGATCATCTCTTGGGCAGAGCACATATCTCACATCATGAAGGAGAAACCTCATATGGTATGTTTCTCTCATGCCATAAGACTAAATAACAACATAAATATCTTTCGTTGTTGGACAGTGGATGCAGCAATCACTTGATAGGTAACAAAGATTTACTTTCATGCATTGATTCTTCAATTTCATCTGATATTACACTTGGAAATGATTCCTTAGTCAAAGTTCAAGGAAAAGGAACTGTACATATTCTTACTAAACAAAATGTAAAGAAAGACATAAACAATGTCTATCATGTTCCAAATCTGAAACATAATCTGTTAAGTGTAGGACAACTCATTGAACATGGCTATAAGGTACTTTTTGAAGGAGCAACATGTAAGATATATGATAAAACTCCCAGTAGAACATTGATTTCTGAAATCCACATGACTCAGAATAGGATGTTTTCCCTGACCCTCAGAACAGCAAATCTGATCCAATCATCTGCGCAAAGTGCATCCACCCCCAATGAAACTTTGGTTTGGAATACAAGATTTGGACATCTACTCTTTCAGATTCTAAGTCTTCTACAGAAGAACTTCATGGTCAAAGGTCTACCTATCTTCAAAGAGCAAAACTCCCCATGTGAATCTTGCATCCTTAGAAAACATCAGAGAACTAGTTTTCCACAGTCCTCCACTCAAGCCAAACAACACTTAGAGATGTTCCACACTGACCTCTGTGGACCAATGCAAACAGATTCAATAGGTGGTAGCGTTTATTTTCTAATGTTTATTGATGACTTTAGCAGTAAAATTTGGATCTATTTTCTCAGACACAAGTCTGAAACTTTTGCAAAGTTCAAAGAATTCAAAACTGAAGCTGAAAAACAAAGTGGAAAATATGTAAAAGCTCTCAGGTCAGATGGAGGAGGAGAATACAGCTCCAAATAATTTGAAAATTTCTGCAAATCACAAGGCATCATCATGCAAACTACAGCCAGGTATACTCCACAACAAAATGAAGTGGCTAAAAGGAAAAATCAGACAATAATGAACATGGCAAGAAGCCTTCTCAAAGAGAAATGTTTGTCAAATACATTTTGGGCTGAAGTCGTAGCATGCTCAGTTTATCTCCTGAATAGATCTCCAACCACCAGTCTCAAGATGAAGATCCCTCAAGAAGCATGGAGTGGGACAAAACTAAATGTTGCTCATCTTAGGACACTTGGATGCATAGCATACGCTCACATACCTTTTGAATTAAGGAAGAAACTAGATGATAGAAGTGATAAATGAATCTTTACTGGCTACAGTGAAACATCAAAAGCTTGTAGGCTCTACAATCCAATCTCAAAGAAACTGATTCTCAGCAGAGATGTAAAAAAATTTGAAAATTGGTTCTAGAACGAGTCTGAAAATCAGCCAATGGACAGTCAAGATCCATTGCCATCACATCCTGAAGACACAGATAATTCAGGACAACAAATGCATCAGCCTACTCTTCCAAGGCTGTAGGTACAAGGACAATCTGAAAGTTCTCAGGATAACTCAACTTCCAACAGAAATTCATCCTCTGAACTTCAAAATCAGAGAACTCGAAGTTTGAGAGAAATCCATCAGCAGTTGGATGACATTGATCAACACAATCTTTTTGCATTAATGTCATGTCAACCCACATATTTTAAAGAGGCAACTAAGGAGCCACCTTGGGTTCAATCCATGAACCAAGAGATTGACTCCATTGAGAAGAACAAGACATGGGATCTTGTTGATCTGCCCAGACACAAGAAAAGTATTGGTGTCAAGTGGGTTTACAAAACTAAACTAAATTAAAAGGGACAGATTGAAAAACACAAGGCAAGACTTGTTGCCAAAGGATTCTCACAACAACCAGGCATTGATTATGGTGAAACTTTTGCTCCAATAGAAAGGTTGGACATTGTAAGGACTCTCTTAGCCATAGCAGCTCAACACAAATGGCAAGTATACCAGATGGATGTCAAGTCAGCCTTCTTAAATGGTGTCTTAGAAGAAGAGGTTTATGTGGATCAACCACCTGGATTTGAAGTCAGAGAGCAGCCAACCAAAGTGTATCAGTTGAAGAAAGCATTGTATGGCTTAAAGCAAGCTCCAAGAGCATGGTACAGCAGAATTAATACTTACCTGAATAAGAGTGGTTTCACCATAATCTAAAATGAGCCAACTCTTTACACCAAAACTGATCAGCACGGTAAATTATGATTGTATGTTTATATGTTGATGACATGATATATACCGGCAATCTTGAGTTAACCAGTTTTAAACATGCCATGCAATCTGAGTTTGCAATCTGGGGATTGAGTTTGACCAATCAACCAAAGGCATTTTTGTCTATCAGCAAAAGTATCCAACAGACATCATCAAAAGATTCAGCATGGAAGACTGCAATCCAGTAGAAACTCCTATACCCCTAGGCACAAAATTGAGCAAGAAAGATAAAGGCCCTATAGTAGACCTTGCCCTATACAAAATTTTAGTAGGCATTTTGTTGTATCTTACAACAACTAGGCCTGATATTATGTATGCAGCCAGCCTTGTTTCCAGGTTCATGGAATCCCCCAAAGATTCTCACTGGAAGATGGCGGAAAAGATTCTGAGATATGTTGCAGGCACTCTCAATTTTGGCTTATGGTACACTCAGTCTGATGATAATCATCTCTTTAGTTACACGGACAGTGATTTTGTAGGAAGTCTAGATGACAAGAAAAGCACCTCAGGACATGTTTTTCACCTGGGCACGAACCTGATTTCATAGGCATCAAAGAAGCAACCCATTGTATCAATATCTTCTGCAGAGGCAGAGTATGTCGTTGCTACCTCAGCTTCCTGTCAAGTTGTGTGGCTAAGAAGAATATTGAATGATATGTCACATACAGAAAAGGGGCCAACTCCTATCTTCTGTGACAACACCTCAGCAATTGCTCTATCCAAAAATCATGTGTTTCACAAGAAAAGCAAGCATATTGACACTCGTTTTCACTTCCTACGCGAGCTAGTCAATAATGATGACATAGAACTTCAATTTTGTGGCTCTCGAGATCATCTTGCGGTTATTTTTACAAAGCCACTAGGAAAATCTGTTTTTGATTTTCAAAGACAACACTTGGGCATTATCAGTGCTGATGTTTGTAATTGTTGAGTTTAAGAGGGAGTGTTAAATATATCTGTAACCTCAACAATATGTGACTGTACACTGCCAATTGTCCTGGCCAGCTGTACGAGTTAGTTAGGATCTCTTGTTTTGTATCTTGATTTGCTCGAGCCTATTTAGCTCAGTTATATACTCAATACTAAATGCTCTGCTCATTTTCTATGTTTTCCCAATTTTGTCTTCTCGTATTATCTTCTTTGCTTCTCATTTTATCACAAACGCCAAATTTGATTGCTAAAGATGGATAAATATTTTGAATGTTCCTGCTAATAATATACTCCAACACTGGAGAGGTTCTTCCAAGCTTGGTTTATAAGCCAAAGAGGGCTTGTATTCATGGCAATCTTAACCACAGTGGTCATGATTGTCACTGCAACTTTTGAGCTCGTCATTCTTAATGTGTATTATCTAGTGGAAAGGTAAGTAAAAATACATGCAATCACATAAATTAGAGACGGTTTTCTCGACGATTCAGATAATCATTGGACAATGCATTGTACGTTCTCAGCTTTGAGAATATAGTACGCTCGTCCGATTTCAAAAATTCCAAACACAAGTTTATTCAAGATGCCATTAATTGTGATCTGAAAACCGTCTGTACTGTGGTGGGATCTTTGATTGTCATGGGCCATCCACCTTAGGAAAGAGAAAATGATATCAGCATTGAAGATACCCAAGAAATCTGAGATTAGTATAATTTTAAAATATTTTTTTAATATTTTTTTTAAGTAAATATCTGTTCCCAATAGTTTTTCACACTGAACACTGCCAATGAACACTGTTCCTAGTAGACTTGATATATTTTTTAGTAAATATCTATTCGTAGTAGACTTGATAAATGAACTGTGTGGTTTTCCACCGCTCTGTAAATGCTTCTCCTTCCAGTATGTCACTTTTTGCTACAGTTTGGGTTCCTTCCCATTTTTAACTATATTAACCCCTGCAGTGTACATGTATACCTTGCATTCTTCTATCACTATCCTTTTGTATCTTGCATTATATATAGTAAACAGCCTCACTTGAAAAGAATTCCTGTCGGTTGTGAATATGTATACAGTACGCAGACAAGCTTTCTCTGTATTTCTTCCTCGATTACGGAATACATTATTATAATATTGTTGTAGCATGGGGCATTTGAAAAAGTATAGAATTAATGCAGCCAGCTCCAACAATGCATATTAGGATTATAAGTATCAAAAGGAAATCAAAATTGTTTGCTAATGTCATCGGGCTCAAGGGTAAGAAGATGGTAAAGCTAGAGTATTTCATAGCTTACTTTATTCAAGAGAATTAAAATTATATATTTAGTGTCAATATTGTCTGAGTTGGACGTGGACGTGGTAAAAAATCTTGAATTAAAATTATATATTTATTGCTCATATGGTGCACACCAAATTGGTGTATGAGACCCCCTTGTTTATGGGACAAGGGACCTCCCTCTGTTCAACGATTTGACTAGTAAAGTGTACGAAGATATACATATCCTACCCCCCTTTAAATTTGAACTTGTAATCTCTTAAGAGGAAACACATGTTCTTAACCATTAGACCCACTCAAGCTGTATAATAAACATCAATTAAAAATTAATTTTCATTAATAATAAATATCTACTAAAAATTAACTTAAAATTTTTATAACTTTATATTTTTTAAATATTTAAAATATATACTTTAAAAAATTAATTTTTCTCTCTTATACATTTCTTTAATAAAACTTTATTATTGAATATTAAATAAAAAGTCCAATATTTAGGGTGAATTCTTAGCGTCAAAACAATTAATTAGACGCCCAACAAAAATTCCAAAAGTGCTTCCTTGTTAGTTGGAGAGACCATGTAAAAGCGAAAAAGTTAAAATAATTTTTAAATTTTAAAGGATGTATGTGTTAATTTTTTTTCATTGAATGTGAAGTGAAATTTAATTAGTTGAAACTAACATGCTATATAATAAATAGTGAGATGGTTTGAAATAATAAGTATACTTCAAAATCTTTATCTCCTCTTATTATATATGTAGTTGCATAGTATATAGAGATCGATATGTTGTTGATTGTATATTAATTAAGTTGTTGATCGAATATAATAAATAGTGAGATGGTTTGAAATAATTTGTATATTTTAAAATTTGTATCTTTTCTTACTTTGAGTGGGTTTAATTAAAAACTTTGTTTTCTTATATTTCATTAATTGATAACTTTATAGTGTTATTGGAACCTTCATTTAAAGATTTCAAAATAAACAGGTGGTGAGGTGTTTATGTGTACAAACACGCAATTATGCAACACATTTAAAAACGTACGAAACAACACGTTGACTAAGGCTGCTCATACTACCTCTGACACAAATTCTTAAGAGGCAGTGTGAGTAGCCTTGTTACCCTTGTTATATATGCCCGGGCATGATATATAGGAATCCATATGCCGACATATTAATCAAACCGTTGACCAAAAATTTATGAAATTTTGAAACATTAGAATTTGATTTTCGTTATTTATTTTAATTATTTGAAAACTTTTTTTTAATGTGATTGGCTCTCCAAATGCACTCCTTATTGCCCAAGCGGCGGCGATAAATAAATGCAAACTTATATTCTATGTCTACAATAATGAATTGTGCTTTTAATAAATGCAAACTTATATTCTATGTCTACAATAATGAATTGTGCTTTTAAATGGCAGCTCCGCTGACAACGAACCTAACAACCAAACCATAAAATGATTCTGGGATGAAGACATCGTTGTCCTTACTGCCATTTGTCCTAGCTCTAAATCCTTTCGCAGATCTACATCATTAACAATCTCGGATTTGGAAATCCCGGCATGCAGCTCTTACTCTTGCAGAACATTCATGTGGGAGTTTAATTAAAGTCGAAATATGTGGCACCCACGACAGAAGGAAACATAGGAAAGCAAAGGAAACATCAACACTCGTTGTTAATCTTCATAGGAGTTCATTGATGGCCTAACTGTCATCCCTTCTCCCTTTGGTTTAAACATTCATTCTCCACAAAGAGAACCACTACAAATTGTCCGGTTGTGGTGTGTCCGATAAGCTCAACTCTCAATTATTCCAAGTCATGATCTCTTATCCGCACCATATCTCTGCTCAATCATTAACTTGGTTGAATAGTGAAAATCGTGCTCTTATTATTTTTCACATTGGATTCAACATAGTAAAGTAGCACTCGTATTATTTATACCATTGGATTCAACATAGTAAAGTAGGATTTGAGTGGGAGATGGGTAAAAATTTACCACAACCAACAAAGTTATATTTTCAGGTCATTAACCAGAGTTGGAATTTGTCTACCTAACAAAGGGCTTCACCTTTTTTTCGAAAAACATAGAAACAGAATCTGAAATCCCGTAGTAATAATCATAATAATAAATCTCTAGCAATCCCAAAAATATCTTTGAAGACGTAATGAGAGACTTGCAACGATTCCCTTGGCTGGACAGATGGGCGCAGATCAGGTGATATATGGTTGTTGTTTTTAAGTGCAGCAGGTATGCTGATACGCAGATCTGGTTTACTATCAATTATTGATTGTAAGGTGAAGTTTGTTCCTGGCCAGGATAATGTACATAGACAGGTAGCGATGCATTAATTAATGGCCAAATGGAAATAAAGATAATAAACAATCCAATGCATTGTGTTCTAACATTTTGAAATGGTTAGCAATGTCTAGGTCTGCTGACTTTGGTTTCCTCTCCTGTTGAAAGCTCTATTTTAATAGCAGATTTTTATGGATTTAAACTTTGTCCATGGATTTTAATAGCAGATTGTACAAAAAGAGCAAAGTTATGTCAAAAGCCCGAATACCAGAGCCTGGGATAAAACACTAACCTGTGAAAATTGGGGAAATTTTACTGGAAGGATAATTGCCTATTGCAAAGCATGTTTGGCACTTTCAAGCCCTTCCACATCATTCCATTTCATGTTAGTCTTCTCGGGAATAATTGTTGAATTGAGGCCTGCATGCAATTTCACTGCTTAGGGTTTGTTCTTCGCTCCGGTCACAATTGCATCACCATTTGTAGCAGGCCCTGCAAAACCTCCATCATCTAACACAACACGGATTCCCTCTGCCCTTCACAAATACTCGTAAACTTATGTGTAATCGCCTCATACTTCAAATGGGTTTTGAAATATTCAAGAGCATTAACTCATGTGACACAGATTCAGGGCGATGGAGAAATACTAGTTTAGTTTGCGGAAGCGAATCGAATTACAAAATTCCAGCTCTCTGGGTAGTGTTTCAACGTTGGCTAAATGGGGAGGTTCATAGTAATCCGCCCTATAAGGCGAGACATATGACAAAATGCGCCAAACATCAGAATCATTAGTTGAAACTATCATCCATTAAGCGAACATGTCAAACCTCTATACAAATAAATAATAAATGTTTAAACGAGCATACCCCTAATCGAGGAAATGAGAATGTCGAAGTAATTTGCTAATGATGTACCAACCCGTAGTTAGTTAGATTTCTTGGGTGTCTCTCCTAATTACAACGGGTTTAGACTTTGAATCACCCTACAAAGGAAACCCTTCTAAACCAATCAATCGAGTGGGATTTGACAAATTAATGTTGTTAATTGGAATCATAAAGATATTGAAATTAAAATGATGTTATTTGAAGTTGGTTCACTATTTTGATGATGACCTCTTACAATAACTTTTGAATTGGTGAAAAGTTTGTCCTTGTAAACACAAGAACTTGATATATATTCTAGGGTAAATTCTATAATTAAATGAATGATCTTTAAGTTATGATTGTATTTTAAAAACAAAAGTAAAGATTTCCATGGTAATAGAATTTAAAAATAATATGTTTTGGTCTTGTATCTTGTGGTGGATATAATTTTTAATAATAATATACTAATTATTTGACTAATCTAAATAAATAGAGCTATTTTCATCATTTTAATAGTTATATATACTTATAATTAAGTGTATAGTGTGATATTAATTATTAATATGATAATTAACATCCATAGAGATGAAATTTAATTAATATAAATACTTATAAAATTGTTAATTGGATATCACTTGAATTTAATTAGAATTTTTTTATCATTATTTAAAAATAATAATAATAATAATCATTTATTGTTATTTGAAAAAATAATTATACTTAATAAATTTAAGATTAAAGTTGATTTCAATTTATTGTATGTGTCATTACTCTTCATCATTACTTTTTTTTTTATCATTACTTATAAAAATAAAATGAATATTTAATTAACTTTATAATTAAAATTAATAATTGTTTAGTACTTTTTATCATTATAATTCTTTTAATATTTAATTAACTTTATAGTTAAATTTAATAATTGTTTAGTACTTTTTATCACTATAATTTTTTTATCATTATTTAAAATAATAATAATAATAATCATTTACCATTATTTTAAAAAATAATTATACTTAATAAAATTGAAATTAAACTTGTTATAAAGTTAAGATTAAACTTGATCTCATTTATAATATGTATCATTACATTTCTTTTATCATTACTTATAAAATAAAATAAAAATTTAATTAACTTTATCATTAAAATTAGTAATTGTTTTATACTTTTTATCATTATAATTCTTTTATCATTACTTTAAAAAACAATTATACTCAATAAAGTTAAAGTTAAACTTGATTTCATTTATTATATGTATCATTATAAAATAAAATAAATATTTAATTAACTTTATAATTAAAATTAATAATTGTTTAACATATTTTAAACTTAAAGAGGATTTATCTACTTATTAGTCCCTGCCGGAAGGCCAAAGGCAGGGACTATAGCGATGAGTTCATCGCTGACTTCACATTAGTTGAGGGTTGACTTTCAATTTTTTGAAAAAATTCTAATGTTTATATACATATTGTAAAAAAAATATGTATATAAATTCTAATGTTTATATACATATTTTTTTTAATAAAAAATTTATAAATTATTACAATCTTATTGGCTGATAGGTTTGAAGTGTTATTGTTGCCTTCACTTCTTCCCATGCCAATTCTTCCAACTGCTACCACTCTACTTTGACTGCACTTTCATAAATGCCATAAATGCCCACTGTATTGATAGTGATTACCATTCCGTCATTTTCTTAGCTCAGGGTTCAAGGTGGAAAGCACTACATCCAAAGTTGTCAGCGCTCTACTTTGAACATGCTGCTTACCCACCTCTTGTTTGCAAGTATGCTCATTAAAGCTAGTAGTTATTAAATAGTATGAATGTGTATAAAAAAAATCCCATATGAAAGGGAGTCCGTCCTACTGAATTAATAAGACACGGGGCGGCACACAGAAAGGCAGACGTCAAAACGACAAGATACGGGGCTATCTTACACAAGCACTAGAAAATTTTCTAACATCTTAAATTCTCTAACATCACTCAAACATGAAATTGATAGAATTAAATACATTAAAAAAATTGAAGATTAAGGATTTAAATATTTGAAAGAAAAAAAAAAAAAGTCACCATTAAATAGAATCCAGTAAAATTTTAATAATAAAATCCATTGAAAACTTATAATATCATACCTTATAAATTCTCTAACATCACTCAAACATGAAATTGGTTGAATTAAATACATTAAAGAAATTGAAGATTAAGGATTTAAATGCATTGTCCATACAAGCCCGAACACCCTTCAATAAATGAAAAGAAGGGTTATTGAAAAGAAGGGTTGGTAGTAAACCTGCAAAGACAAAGACGTTTGTCAGGAAAACTATGGAGATAAAATATGCATGAAAATAAATGTACATTTATTTAGCCACAATGTCCAATCTTTGCAAATAAATATCAATCTAGATGTTTGGGAACACTTCACCGTGGTTGCATCTTTGTAACTGACCAGAACAATTACAGTGGAGACAACGAGTTCTCTTAGCAGTCCGGTGTGTTGGTGCCCAATCATCGATCTTCTCATACTTTCCAGGTATCATGACTCTGATCTTCATCTCCCTTCTTTCTTTCTCTTGCTTAGGGTAGCATTCTTTCTTTGTCTTTCTTAAGAAACGTTTCTGTGAAACATATTTCCAGTTTATTTCTATCTTTTGCTTAATGAACTTTTATTTCTTTCCAGTTTTTATGAAGCTATAAGGAACATTTGTGTGAACACATTTCCAATTTATTTTTGTCTTTTGCTTAAGACCCAACCAATCCCGTGAATATCCAAAGTAAAAGTAAGTGAGCAAGTCTATAAAGGTTCTTCGTTAATACGCCTGCCAGGCTGTGGATTGGTAGCTGTCGGACATAAAGGTAATGCAGTAGGCATAGGTAATACGACTAGTATAAGTGCTTACCCAGCCAGCGTCTAATAACTAAGTTTGGTGAGGTAAGTGAAAGGGTGGTTAACAGGATAGGTGGGGTTGGTAGCAAGAGATTGTTGCACTAACATTTATCGAGTAGGCTGAAGAAGCAAATACGAATGCTGTAAGTGCATCACCTAGCCCCCATGCTCTGCTCCGCTACTGGAGTTGCATCACCCCATCTTTCATCCGCTCTTTTAAGGAAGTCATAACGTAATTGAAACCACTCTTTTAATGAAGGGTCACTTAATCCATTTATTTATTCCCTTATCATAGGTGAATGAATAAGCGATGGTGCTATAATCTATTAT